>JAVTVY010015999.1:0-59939 GCA_036873755.1 Hanleya hanleyi
CCCCCCAAACCTCTCCCCCAGCTCCCCACTCGGCTCATTCGCCGCTCGCGTCGTTCGCTGCCCTTCGTGGCGCTTAACAATCCCTTTCCCTAAATTCTGTATTAGGCCCTGTAACTGTCTCTCTGAGTGGAAAGGTTTAAAAATTAGTCAAACACATCCTATGGTAAAACTTCTATCATGTTACAAACCCCAAAATTATTAACAAAGCAAATTATTGGAGTGATGACAGTGAATCAGAAGTCTGAACCATTCTCATTATTTTACTACAGGTGCCAGGCTTTGGAGCTGAAAAATCCCAGGTATTACTGTGGCCGGGACTGCCAAGGTAAGATTGGGAACCTATTCAAACATCAGATAACTATGACCCTGTTCGGATGACTTACTCTTGTGACTCCAGAGCATTTTTGATCCATGTCTGAAAGTTTGTACTCCAGATTGAATAGAGTTTCTGCAGTTGATCCTCTGTGCTCCAGTTAGGTTTGGCAGGGAGAGCAAGGATCAGACTCTAGGAGTCCAGTTTGTCATCCAAAAAGGGGATATTGTTGTTCAGCAGTATGCAACCAACCTGTGCATGTTGTACCTAAATCCCTGGTGTGCTCAGTACCAGTAAAGAGAGGGAACTGAAGAATCAGATACGTGCTGCTCTCTATCAGATCCCCTTCCAGCAAGCATATTGAGATTTCTCGCTGTAACTACTGAAAGATGCAGTGTCAGTTTGTTGTCCTTCAGATGGAAACGGGAGTTGTCGAAAATTATTGTTCGTAGAATATCTTGGAAATACTGGATATTTCGTTTTAATAGGACAGAAAAATTAACGGCTGAGGAAAATCGGCCAATTCGGAAGGTGAAAAATTAGGGAATTTACCATACTTCAGATGCACTCGCTGCTTGTTCTCTCTGACCATTGGTGGTTCACTTATTCTGCATATCTGTTGATCAAGGAGTGAGGTCAGTCTGCATACTCTAAATGCTTACTTTCTGTTTGTTTTGCAGTTGTGGACTGGGGTGAACGCCACAAGGACGAGCACAGAAATAATTTGCTCACCTGAGAGTTTGAAAGAGAAAAAATGTTTGTGAATACCATTTTTAAAATGTTTATAAACTCCCTTGCGTAATACTTCACGGAGCAAAATACAATTTATACCTTTTATTTGTTCCATTTCAAGTTTTTGAACCCCAACAGATGTGGCGATATCCGTATATTGCTGTAAAATTATAGCTGATGTAATATTGTGACCAGAAATGAAACGAAAATCTTGTAATTTTATCCTGAAACTAATCAGTTATGATTAAAGTTTAAAATGTGGCTATTATTTTCTCATCTGAAGCATGTCTATATTCCAATGATGTTACTTTTGATTGGATACAATAGATGGTACCTGCATATCACATCACGTACATACACCTGTAAATTGCATTAACCCTCTCTATTCTGTATCAGTGGATTGTACTTACAGAAAAAATATTTAATGACCTATTGTTGGTATGTGAAAATGAGGAATTTCTAGACAAATATTTTCATCATGGTACATCTTGATGGAAAGCATGGAGTATCCAGGTTAGGGGAATCCCGCTCTCTAAAGTGGAGGTAAAACAGGTCGTTTTGGCTCAATAAATCAGTTCACATAATGAATTCAGCAAAATCCTAGGCGCACACAGATATATCTATCCGCATTAAATGGTAGAAAAAAAGTAAATGGTCATCTATCTAATTTGCATAATAATAGGCCAAACATCCTTCGCGCTGTTTAAACAACATTGGCTGGTTCTTCACATGGCAAATTAATTTTATGACATGGAACATTAGATATATCAATGCGCCTGAAATTTTGATGCATTGGTTAAGAAGGAATCAAAAGTTATTGAGCAAAAACGACCTTTTTTACCTTCATTTAAGAGAGTGGGATCGCCCTAACCTGGTATCCTCTTTCCATTCATGCTCATGGCAGTTTCAATAACCTTTCTTGGAACCGTCGATGACCATGTCAATAACAATTTAGAACTGTCAAAATTTCCTTATCGAGTAACCGCATCATGGACATCACCACGCTGCCCTGAGATAGATCTATTTATGATTTATCTATAGTATGCCTTTGTTCATATTGCCAAAAGAACAAACTATTTCTCAAAAATCTATTCAACGAAAGCATTGTGGTTTTAAAGTTAAAGGAGACCAAATTAAGTGGACTATTGTTAATTGGAAACATACTGCAAACTTACAATGAATCAAACTGTTTTGAGTATATATGTGTTGTATATTTTGATGATTTGGCCTATTTGGCATGGTTAATTAAATTATCCAACGATGTTGAACAGAGTGCCAGTAAGGATGGTTAATTGAAAACCTCATAAGCCTATTGTCGTAACATTTTGTATTGTTGAAGCCAAACCTCTATCCTCTGATCCAGTATTGTGGATATTTCCAGATATATTATGCTTATTTATGAATATACTGTGTATATATTGTGAATATTTCTGTGATCATGTTATGTACATTCAAGAGTCAGAAAATGTATGATATCCCTGTGTGAGGTCTCCAATATGGACAATGTTTCAACGCGTTAATGAAGAATGGAATGTTTTCTCCATTCTGCGATGTGAACTACATGTACATTTCAAATTCAGTGGTTTATCATAGCTGTAAGTGTGACCAAGTCTTCACCGTAACTGTACCATGGCGG
Organism: Hanleya hanleyi; assembly: GCA_036873755.1. Taxonomy (NCBI): domain Eukaryota; kingdom Metazoa; phylum Mollusca; class Polyplacophora; order Lepidopleurida; family Hanleyidae; genus Hanleya; species Hanleya hanleyi. The sequence continues at coordinate 2,682 of JAVTVY010015999.1, forward strand.
TACCAGAGCAGACCGTTGATGGTTGTGTGTCTGCGCCAGTCTCACCAAGTTACGATTATGGTGAAGACGCAGTCACCGCTACGGTACCATACCGCTCTTGACACAACGTTTTCACGGGCAGATAACTTATTTGTGTATCCTCCAAATTACCCTTGTTGCCTGCCATGCACCTTTCTACACAAGTCAACTTCTCCGTTCATACTTCAAATTAGCCTTGATTTTTTAGCTAACTGTTTTTAAGAAATTACAGACATGAAATGCCATTGACCTCAATTTAACTTGAATTTCGAAATGTGTGTATGAGTGGGTTATTGCTAGGATGTCCTACGTATCTGGTCATCCCCACTGCCATATAAGGAGAAATGACGGAACTACTGAGGGAATATGTTGCCCTACGCCCAGTCGTTGTCGTTGGGTATGTTCTGATTGGTTCATCTCTGGTTTGTAGATGTGATTTACACCAAGGATTTAAATGCTTTCAGCGGTCTGATATATCGAGGCTAATTTGAAGTATGAACAGAGAGGTTGACAATGTGTAAGAAGATGCCTGCCATGCTGCCAAGGTATTGGATGTTCATGACTCGTGTAGTGCATGATGGGATACTGTGAAATCAATAATACAATTGCATTGGTTGAAATATGGTAACCCAGTCTACTTGTGCTGTGTCTCAATAGATACCGTACTATATTATGTGGGGAACATTAGTGTGTATGGTCATGATTTATGTCTGCAGGAGAATTTTGCTATAAATTCAACAATATGGAAATTCTGTCTCAAGTATCCCCTGACAGCGACATAATCATGTTGGACTTTGCATACATGTTTTGCCATACTTGCCAACAATACTTGTGTAGAGTTTTATGCAGACAGTATTGTGTGCATATTTACGATATATTTAGTGGTACATGTATATAGTCTACTTTTCATCATTTTAATTGTTGGCTTAGTTAGTTTTGAACTAGATGTGTCATATTTTATTGTCATTTGAAGCTGCATAGTGATTTCAGAGGCAGAAACCTATATAAACCCAGATGGCATGAAGGATTTCCAATTCAAAAATAATAAGGTTTCCTTTCATTTTGTTTATGTCCCTGACATATTTATGTCTGGTTTATGGTATTTTTTTGAAGCAAGAATATGGCTTCCTAGTGCTCTTTGTATGTGCCTGTTGAGAAGAACTGTAATCTCACTAATCCTCTAACACTTGTCCCTCATTATAACGCTGAAGTTGGGGACAAAATATTGATCGTAATATAGTGAGTCTTCATAATAGCTTCATTCATATTACAGCTATATACTGGAGACAAAACAGTGGCTGTGTTATACTGAAATCTGCTTTGTAATGAACCGCGTTATAGTGAGGAACAAATGTATTTATTCCCTTGACTAATAAACCAAGGTGATAATGACATAAGCTTTTAATTCCAACAATATCCTGCTCAGACAGAATGCAAGATTTGTTTGCCTTAACGATGTGGATTTTGTTTCATTATTTTGATTTCTAGTTTCCAATATTCCTGAAGTTTCCCTAGATTTTGGGAAGGATGCTGTATTACATAGTTTTATTGTATATTATGATAATGATATTCCCCAGTTTGCAGATGTGACGAGAGACCTCAATCAGTTTTACCAAAGGGGATTGCTGTCATTTGATCATTATGACTTATGAATATATCAGGTCTTGGCTGTACATAAGATGATGTATATGGCTGTTTAACCTGATCATTGTTGTAGTTACTAGTATGTCCATTCAGATGCCACTCAAAAATTAATTCAACAACTGTCTGAAACTTTTTGGTCCATGTTTTCTGTTGGTCAGCTGGCCGAAGTCTTTTTATTTGGAATCGGATTAAAGCTGATTTAGTAACGTCGACCATTGCAACACTTAAAATTTGCATCATTGCTGAGGAGTACAACTCCTGTTAGAACCTTGCATTTTGATTGGCCAAGCACAGCATATCAGTGAAACTATATTACCTACTGTAGCCATAGAAATTGACGTAAAAGGGGACTATTAATTTTATTGCCCTCACCTGATTGGAATTACGTTCATTAACAGCTTGTGTTACCTGCGTCCCTACTCTTGGGGAACAAGGAGAGTAGGGATGTAAGTGACACAAGCTGATTAATGAGCGTAGATTGGAATATTCTTAACTTGTTCTATGTAGTTACAAGTATATTTGGAGAGAGCCTCAGGCCAGAAGAAGCCAATTAGTGGGTCCAAAGACCAGAACTGACTCCACATTTCAGCTAAATCATCCTCGAGGGCATAGATGCCAGTAGTTGTACTGCTTATATACAGAGAATTGTAATAAGGTATTTGAATATGTCAAAATAAAACTTACTAAAGACCACTTGCTCTGCTTTTACTTGATACGTGTTTACTTGTACTTTTTGTTAAGAAGTAATGCTTAACCACCATTGAAGCAGTGAGCAAGTGGTCTAAGGCGCTTCGCTGGTGATCGCTAGCCTCACTGCTGAACCGGCACAGGTTCAAGCCCTACTGGTGCATGTGTGAACGTTTGCCATTTATTTGCTGATGGGCGGTGGTCCTCTCCGGGTACTGGCTTCCTTCACCATTCAAACTGGCTGTCATCGTAGGAGTGAAATAACCTGAAGTGTGACGTTGAACCGAATCCCCATTGAAGCAACATGAATTTCTTGAAAGATTTAATAATTCAAGTAAAAATCAATGAATTTTTCAAATTTATTTTCTAGTAGGCCTACATATACTTCGAACTGGAATAATCATGTGACCGTGCTGTATAGAGAAAACCCTTTATAAAGATACTTGGCTTCTCTTTCATACTGAAACAGACCCCTTTTGAATGCTAAAGTGTGATGACCGGTCAAAGCTCACTTTGATCGACCAGCGCTCGAGTGAAGTGATGTTCCGCTCCATTGATTGGTTGACTGTTCAGATGAACAGCATGCACTTTGCTGAGAAGCAACAGGAACTTGATAATGTGATGTCGAGCACTAATATCACTTGTCTTTATTGTACCATGTGAGCATCCTATCGGTGTCTTGTGTGCTGTCCTCGGTGTTTTATAGGGTGGATGGAATGTGTCTGGTTCCATGCTGTTTCAAAGACGAAGATTTCTTCTTTGAAGGAGCAGGAACGCAACTTGGCTAGGTGGTGCTGAGTTGGTTCGTCGTAATATAGCTGAAATATTGTTGAAAGCGACGTTAAAATTCTATTCACTCGCTCACTCCGATGAACAGCATCTTTGAAGTCTAATAGTTCATTATGTGTTGCAAAATACAGTTTGCTAACACATACGTACTTTAATTTAAGAATTTCATCGTTTCTAAATCAAAAGATGTCAGTGAAAATACATATTCCCATTTACTGCTTGATAAAGGATCAACGACAAAGTCTGCAAGGGAGTCGTTTAACGTTCCCTAAAGAAGAAGTCTTTCATTCTCGCGGCACCAGAAGCATGTGTCGAGACATAGAGGAAATAATACTGGGGAAAGCTGTTGCGCTTGTGAGCTTCCAATATTTTGTCCAAGTAACAACGCTTAGAATTTCCCAGCGAAGGACTTGATCTGCGCAACGATGTCTGTTACCGACGATTGGCATATGGTATCGTGAATGGTTGAGCACTCCAAAGATTTCCTTAGACTTCTGTGCATCTTTGGTACTGGGTCCAACTCTTCGAGTTTACTGAGCAATTTCAGAGGGCCACCTTCAGTTTTCGGGACTTCGACGCCAATGGAAGACAAGACCACATCAGCGAATTTCCCGTAATGAGCTGTGGCTGCTATTAGCATTGGACGGTCACCGGTGTTGAATCTGTCCGCAACCACTTTGGCAACAGCGGTGTGTGGATCAAGTAGATAATCTAGGAAAAGACAACCGAATTTGTCAGAATAAGAGATCGAACTGGAAACCATTTTTCCGTGTAGCACCATATATATGACCGTCATTTGATTTTGGACATTGGAGTGGACACTGATTTATGTGTTAATAACTATAGACCTCAGAAGAGGATCGCCTTGTGGAAAGCAATTGTCTTTCATCTCGAAATCGGATTTCCATTTGTATCATTTTAGACACGCAAAACCTAGCTCGTGCGTTTGGCGATACCAAACTCCAGGAATTGTAACTGTACCATCACTTTAACCTAGTTTTGATGAGTCTTTAGAAGTTGTTACTCGCTAAGATACAAGCACGAAACCATTATATATTGAAACGGCCAAGTTCTTGCTAAAAAAACGTTAACCCTGGCGGACAGGGTATGACATTCAAAACTTTGCCAACTCACTATGTTCCTTGTATGTTTTGCCGATTTCTGCCGAACATTCCTCGTCGCTGCACCAGTCCGCCTGAAAGTCGTGGCAAATTTTCTCGTGGAGCTGTGAAAGAGCAAAATACATGTGTCCGATATTACAGTCAGTTCACAGCTTTCGTGCCCAGATATCGCAATGATTAAAGGCCCACTTTGTGGCGACACAGAAATAGAAAAGAAGCCATAGAAGAAATACAATTTGTTGGCTGAAATGCCTTTATCGGCACTGTTATTTCCCCGCCTATGTATGGGTCCAATAATCCTTCTGAACCCATGAAGCTAGACCCAAATTTTCACTCGTCGGTCCAATACTATATAGAGACTAGATTCAGCTGTCTTTAAGTTATTGTAAGGACTAACATTCACGAACAGCGATCACAATAAAGGTTTGCAATTTTATGGTATAGGTACCAAATACTTTCAAATTCTTTCCCGCATAATGTATGAGATCGATCTATAGTTAAACCATTGCCAGATGTCCGTCAGACACCTGTTTGCATCAAGAGGATGAATAGGCAACTGCCAAAATGGGAGGAAAGATGAAACTCGAATCCAACGTGAACGTAGCCTATACCGCATAGAATCATGAAAATATAAACTTACTTTGGAGGAAACATTGAAGTAACTGTGCTTGTCCAAGGAGGAGTACAATTCCTGCACGAGATGACCGGATCTTCCGGAAGTCTCCCACAGGTACCGCTCAAGGTTAGAGGACTTCAAAATGTCGATGGCTGGAGACATGGTCAGATGGACTTGACGTGATGAGAGATCATACCTGCCTGTCCTAAGGAATGACGTCAGTGTGTTGTTCAGGTTAGAAGCACAAATCAGTCTGTGAAAGGGTATTCCCATTCTCTGGAGAGAAATTTGGATACAAGTTTGTAAATATTCACCAGGTTAACGACACTGGAATGAGCATTCTTTCAAAAACAGTTTGATCAGTTTTGCCGCTGTACCGAAATTTGGCGATAAAATCTGGTGTTCCGAAAAACGCCTTTTCGCAATCTTTCTTCGACGAATAAATAATATGCCAATTTGATACAGTTTGACCGACCTGAGCTTCTTTGTCCATGTACCATCTCTGTTTTGATGCTGACAAAATGTGTTCAAATGTGAGAGAAAAACCTCGACAGACTTTAAAATTTAACGTCTTCGCGCCTTTCTGACACCTTGTAAGAATATGACCTTCGCTATTTTTATCTCGTTATCTTTCTGATCACGTGAATAAACACACGTCGCTATTGGTTTATAACCGGCATGGATCGATTTCTTGATGACGTGAGCCAAAAGGTCAACCACATTCTGCGCATGTCCGTGTCAACTGTGGCGAAAGAAACACAACGGTTTTGTTGACAAAATCCATGTTTGAAGGCAGATCCCATCTGATTAAAGGAGTCATTAGGTGGTTGTCATAGTGCTGGAGATGCCAAATCATATTATTTATTCGATAAAATGCTTTTTGTGCCTCTGTCTCAATTCCCCACGCCGTGTGCAGTAAAAGATCTCGAGCGACTGACGTCTTATTTAGTTATTTCCATTTCCGGCTCTATCAGTCATTCGGGCCAAGGAGTCCGATTCAGCAACCACAACCAAATAATAGACTCCTTAGCCGATGTTTCCGGGCTACCGCTGTACCCAGATTAATACTAGTATTCCTCAACAATTTTCACGGACTGGGGTAGTAGGGAAAGCGTAAATCCTCGCACATTGGCCATGGTGGGGATGTGGGGGAGGGGGGAGGTTTATGGGTCAAGGTCACAATAGTTCTGGTTCAGATGTCACTTCCGATGTGGTTACGTCATGAGGTTATGACTTTACAGGACTTCAGACAAAGAGTAGTCTTGGGTGCATGAAATACTTGGATACGGAGAAAATCCGCTGGTTACCCCAAAAAATCTTGAGTGCGCAATTTCGGGTCACTGCGTAACATCCGTAACAACATAAATGCATGTACCCGAGCTGAAATGTGTTCAGACCTGTATGTAACACGACACACCGAATTCAAACTTACATGACTTCGCCTTCCCAAAGTGTCAGTCCTGAGATCCCGCGTTGGCAATTACATTAATGTTGTGCGAGTGGTGGCAGGGTCGTTGAATTGTATTATATTGCCATTTAATTGTCATGTATATACACTCCATCATGGGACAGAAGATAGATAGAACGTAATCAGTTTTCAGGCCTGTAGACAAACAATGTTATTTGACAAAATAGTATGTGCCTGGCCTAATCTGTGCACGCTTAATATAGAAACTATATATGTAGAACAGTACTTAGAGTAATTACCTTTGCGTAATAAGCTGCTAGAATGTTGCCAAAGTTGCCCGTGGGTATACAATAGTCCACTCCTTCACCCATTGTAATCACTTTGTTGCCTACGACGTCTAAATACGCTGAGGCATGATACACCACTTGGGGAAGAAGACGGGCCCAGTTGATCGAATTTGCGGCGCTGTAAAATTGCCATCAATGTTTGTTTGTTATTGTATGGTTACCATAAACTTATTAAGCTAGCTCAAATTTAGAGTAATTGTGTTCGAATGGCTTCAAGCGTGAATTGAGATATCTTGTCATTGCGGGCTTGACATTTCTTCCAATGTTCACGATATCAGTCCGTTTCCGTGTCGAGTTTCACAATCTTCATTCCACTCATATAAATATGCTAAGCCACATATTAGAAACCACGAGGAATTTGTACCTTCAGTTTGACTACTGATACTTTTAACAAGGTGGGGTTCAACATGTTGTCGCCTTGATGTTCTTGTATAGAATGTAAATGGTATTTTATTGCCCAGTGGACTCTGGTCACTTGGACATTATAATAATTAACAAGGATATTTAGATAATACACCCCATGGTAATATCATAATTATCAAGTAGTTTTATTTATCATTAATAAAGGGAATATAAATAAATAATAAATCTCCGATCAGTTAATAGTTGCAGCATTATTTCAAATACTAGCTGTATAAATGTTTACCTTAGTTTACAGTTGTAGTCCTGATACAATTCCTTTGCGAGTTTAGTGTCATTGAAAATCTGTTTTATCGAGGTTTGACAGAAATCGAAGTCATTTTCAACACCTTAAAAAGAAAAATGGAAAAATGACAGAAGAACTTTTTAAAGATGAAAATGCTAATAAGAGGATGAACATCAGGTCTGTTTTTACCCCTCGGCCAAAATTTGGCCGAAGGGTATTGTCGTCGTCATGTACGTCCGTCCGTCTGTCCGTCCGTCCGTCTGTCCGTCTGTCCGTCACACCTTTCTCGTTACCAAGATATCTTCAGAACGACTTGCCCTAGGCACACCAAACTTGCAGTGCACATCCGTATGCTTGTGACCCAGAACCCTATTGAATCTGGACCTGATTGGTTAGAAACTTTGGCGGCCATCTTTAATTTATGCGAAACCATCACAGCTTTCTTGTTACCAAGATATCTTTAGAACGACTTACCCTATAGGCACCCCAAACTTGCACTGCACATCCATATGCTCATGACCCAGAACCCTATTGAATCTGGACCTGATTGGTTCGAAACTTTGGCGGCCATATTTAATTTATGCGAAATCATTAATCTTGTGTATCTTAGGTACCATTTCTCTGTTCAGTGTGAAACTTGGTATAGATCATCGATGCATCAAGAAATTTCAAAGGAATGACCAAACCAGTTTCCCTGATTCGGTGAAAACCTTGGCGGCCATCTTTAATTTATGCAAAATCTTCAATGATATATATCTCTGATACCATTCAAGTGTTCTATACGAAACTTGGTATACAGCATCGATGTATCAAGAGATCTGCAATGTATAGCCACATCAGTTCCTCTGAGTGGCGGGAAGGATGGGCGGCCTTCTTTAATTTATGCAAAATCATTTGGTATATATCATCGAAGCATCAATAGACTTACGATAAATGACAGTTCTGGCGTTTCTGATTGGGCGGAACCTTGGCGGCCATCTTTAATTTATGCAAAATCTTCAATGATATATATCTTTGATACCATTTCAGTGTTCTATATGAAACTTGGTATCCAGCATCGATGTATCAAGAGACTTGCAATGAATAACCACATCGGTTCCTCTGAGTGGCAGGAAGGATGGGCGGCCATCTTTAGCTTATGCGAAATCATTAATGATCTATATCTCTGATACGGTTCAAGTGCTCAATGTAAAATTTGGTATACATCATCGATGTATCAATAGACAGTTCTGGTTTTTCTGCTTGGGCGGAAACCTTGGTGGCCATCTTTAATTTATGCAAAATCTTTAATGATGTTTATCTTTGATACCATTTCAGTGTTCTATATGAAACTTGGTATACAGAATCTATGTATCAAGAGACTTGCAATGAATAACCACATCAGTTTCTCTGAGTGGTGGGAAGGATGGGCGGCCATCTTTAATTTATGCGAAATCATTAGGGATCTCTATCTTAGATAATTTTCAAATGTTCGATGTAAAATTTGGTATACATCGTCGATGCATCATCAGACTTATGTAATGAATACCGGTTTCTCTGATTGGACGGAAACGTTTGAGGCCATTTCTAATGGCAAAATTTTTCATAATCTGTATATTTGTTACTTGACTGCTTGGTGTTCCTGAAGTCTTGTTTTAAATTGAATACATTATGAATGGCTGGTGCCCAGAGCCGAGGGGTTTTCAGATGCGCAGCTTCGTATTCAGATAAAGTAATTTACTCACGAGGCAAACATTAAAGGAAGACTTCGAGATTTCGACATGAACATGTGAGTCATACCAAAAGGCATCTGGGTGAATGGTGTGGAGAAAGCAGATTTCTCTCCGACAGTATCCGATAGTGGAAATGAAACCAGCACTTCCCAGTATCACGACTATCTTAATCCCTTACATGGACGATGACAGACTATTGAATGTTGGATCTGACACTCGCTATATAGAAGTTGTCGATAATCACTGACGAATGTTGGACGGACTGTTTTGAGATGTAAATAACTTACGAATCAAACTATCACTAAGCAATTGCAGTATGCAGGCACATCTTTCAGACGAGAATAAGACATAAATCAAACCTTAAACACAGCTATCGAGAAGCATTGTGGGGCGTCAGTGTGTATTCGAGATGAAAATATCAAACTTTCACAAAAAAAAAAAACAAAAACAACAAGCTGAGTAGCCAGCAGGTCCTCCGCCAAGTAGCCTGTTTGAGGGCGTACAGCATGTACGCTTCCAATATCTCCTTAAATTATAACTTGAAAAGTGGATATGTGTATGTGGAAAGAGGCTGGTGAGTGAAATCCAAGATGGCCAATGGCAGCCATATTGGATTACATACTACTTCATTGAAAATCAACATCAATGGCCGTCTAACTGATGTGAAGCACGTTCTCAAGTTTGAAGTCAATCGGACGAATTGTTCTCAAGATACCGCGTTGACAAGATGCAGGACGGACGGAATCCAAGATGGGCAATGGCAGCCATCTTGGATTACATACTACCCGAATGAAAATCAACATCAATGGCGGTCTAACTGATGTGAAGCACCTTCTCAAGTTTGAAGTCAATCGGACGAATTGTTCACATGATACCGCGTTCACAAGATGCGGGACGGACGGAATCCATGATGGTCAATGGCAGCCATCTTGGAAAGATAGTCAATGGGAGCCGTCTTGGATTACGTACCGTGAAGCACCTTCTCAAGTTGAAGTCAATCGGACCAATTGTCCTCAAGGTACCACTTTCACAAGATGCAGTACGGACAGAATCCACGATGTTCAATGGCAACCATGTTGGATTACATATTACCTCAATGAAAATCAATATCAATGGCCGTCTAACTGAGGTTATTTAACCTTCTCAAGTTTGAAGTAAATCGGACGAATTGTTCTCAAGATACCGCGTTCACAAGATGCAGGACGGATGGAATCCAAGATGGTCAATGGCAGCCATCGAATTGTTCTCAAGATACCGCATTCAGAAGATGTAGGAACTACCTCAATGAAAATCAATACCGATGGCCGTCTAACTGATGTGAAGCACCTTCTCAAGTTTGAAGTTAATCGGATGAGTTGTTCTCACGATATCGCGTTCACAGGATATGGGACGAACGGAATCCAATATGGTCAATGGCAACCATCTTGGATTACGTACCTCGGTGAAAATCAATAACAATGGCCATCTAACTGATGTGAAGCACCTTCTCGGGTTTGAAGTCGATTGGTCGAGTTGTTTTCAAGATATCGTGTTCAGAAGATGCAGGACGAACGGAATCCAAGATGGTCAATGGCAACCATCTTGGATTACGTACCTCGGTGAAAATCAATAGCAATGACCGCCTAACTGATGTGAAGCACCTCCTCAATTTTGAAGTCGATTGGTCGAATTGTTCTCGTGATATCGCGTTCACAAGATGTGGGACGCTCCGACGGAAGGACGGACGGCGGAGGACAAAAAACAGAAAAACACACAGAGAAGCACTGGAAGAGGCAAACACATGTTCATGTATTGAAGTAATATCCAAATCAAACTGAGAGGAAAGCTATCGCGTAGCACTGGATAATGCAATGCCACTTTTGAGGGTGAGGTAACTAGCAAATCAAACCTTGGAAAAAAATATCTAGAAGTCATCGAGGATGTTAGATTACTTGGATATTTAAATAACTTACGAATCAAAAGTTCTGGATGAGCCTATAAACTATATGATATGCTATGCGTGATTAAACCTATCAGATGCACCTATTTGCGTAAAATAAAGCGAAGAATTTCTGAAAGTTAATACCTCCGGCAATCTCTCCTTCATGAAACGCTATATGCAACCGCGTTGGTGTTCAAAAGTATGGTTATATATCTATCAATATTATATTGCAATTACCGATAACTGTGATTCCCGGGCCATCCATGGACTTCATCTGTGCCTTTTGTATTGCACTGATCCCCTGTAGTGGATACAAAACTATGACACCTACCCCACAATTTGCTGTAACGAAAAGAAAGTCGTACACTACATTGAGTTGGACAACTCAACAAATGTATCTCAAAATATAAAGTTGCAAATGTCTTGCCTTGCAATCAATGACACATGAAAGCGTAACTGGTGAGCTAACTCTGACGTGTGATCGCGGCCGTGTTTCTTATTGAGGTGTGCTATTAATTTATCATGAATGGAATAATGCTGCTAATTTGATTGACAGATTATTTTACAATTTTGACAGGGTAACATTCTTACCTTTCCATGACTTTATCGAATAGCATAAATTGTATATAGTTGGAAATCCTTGCTAATATAAAATATGACACCTTCAACCAAAACATCCAATGTTTTACCATAACCGCGGAGACATATCTGCAAAATTTTGGTTGGAGGTGTCCTGATCCCGATTTTGAAATGTAACAGCACGAGGGATATCTTCGTCGGATGATCGCCACGCCAACTATAATCTTGAGTTTGCATGAGAATTAGTTCACAAGATCTAAGAAATTGAATATTGCTAGCTCGAATGTTTCTGATAGCTATGGCATACGGTACCTGCGTGACGTGAGAAACCTTCTAGTACCGCTCCCCCTGTATCTCCAGAAGTGGCCACAAGAATCATATGTCTGTGGACAAAATAACACATAATCACTATTGGCGCATTCTTTACCAAATCGTATATCATCATACATGTCCGTGGTCGGGTCTTATATTAACAGGCATCTCGTCCCCATGAACCAAGAGTAACTATACCACATCCGAGTAAGCAACTCCTGGTATCTGGTATACAGAACTATACATATAGTCACGATAGTGTGTTTCTCAGATTGAATCATCCGGAGGATTTCACCGAAATTGTTAGGGACATTTTTGACGAGTTTTTATGGTTTTGGGAAATGACTAGAAATCCTATCAGATTCTAGAAAGTTGTCTAATGCGCAACTCTACAGACTTAATACTTTCTCTGTTTGTATCAACACAATGCAGATGGGTACAATGTGGGTGAGTGAAATCCAAGATGTCCAATGGCAGCCATATTGGATTACATACTACCTCAATGAAAATCAATACCAATGGCCGTCTAACAGGATACAGCGTTCACAAAATGTGGGATGGACGGAATCCAAGATGATCAACGGCAGCCATCTTGGATTACATACCGTGAAGCGCCTCAAGTTTGAAGTCAATCGGACCAATTGTTCTCAAAATACCGCGTTCACAAGATGCAGGACAGACGGAATCCAATATGGTCAATGGCAGCCGTCTTGGATTACATACTACCTCAAGGAAATTCAGTACCAATGGCCGTCTAACTGATGTAAAGCACCTTCTCAAGTTTCAAGTCAATTGGATGAATTGTTCTCACGATACCACGTTCACAAGATGCGGGACGGACGGAATCCAAGAAGGTCAATGGCCGCCATCTTGGAAAGATGGTCAGTGGCAGTAATCTTGGATTACGTACCTGCGTGAAAATCAATACCAATGGCCATCTAACTGATGTGAAGTATCTTCTCGAGTTTGAAGTCCATTAGTCAAATTGTTCTCAAGATATCGCGTTCACAAGATGCGGGTGGGACGGAATCCAATATGGTCAATGGCAGCCATCTTGGTTTACGTACCTCAGTGAAAATCAATACCAATGGCCGTCTAACTGATGTGAAGCACCTTCTCAAGTTTGAAGTTGATTGGTCGAATTGTTATCGCGATATCGCGTTTACAAGATGGGACGGATGGAATCCATTAGTCAATGGCAGCCATCTTGGATTACGTACCTCAGTGAAACTCAATACCAATGGCCGTCTAACTGATGTAAAGCACCTTCTCAAGTTTGAAGTCGATTGGTCGAATTGTCCTCGAGATATCGCGTTCACAAGATGTGGGATGGATGGAATCTAATATGGTCAGTGACAGCCATCTTGGATTACGTGCCTCAGTGAAAATCAATATCAATGGCCGTCTAACTGATGTGAAGCACCTTCTCAAGTTTGAAGTTGATTGGTCCAATTGTTCTCGAGATATCGCGTTCACAAGATGTGGGACGAACGGAATCCAATATGGTCAATGGCAGCCATCTTGGATCATCTGTTCAATGTAATCGCTTTCCATCATTATTTTCGTACATTTTCGGATCTGATGTTGACGGAATATTTCCCTCATCTCCGGTTTACAAGATTTTCCCGTCACCATGCACTGTTGGTGTACCCAAAATATGTGTCCCCGTGGGGCTCCCATGGATTGACCTAGGGTGTCGTTGGCACACCCCAGGTCATCAGGTCATGGTAAGAATATTCCTAAGCCCCTCAGAGAGCTTGTCGTAAGAGGCGAGTAACTGGGCCAACCTTGGGATCCTGCGGTCCCGGGTGTTAAAAGGAATAGGATCTTACACGTGTGGTTTTCGGGTGTGAAAATGAATAGAAACCAAATTTCGTGATATGACTGAAATAGTGTCGAAAGCGACGTTAAATAAGAAATGGAGGTCCTGGGCCATGAGCAGGAGCAGTAGGTCAGTATGTCAACACGACGTCATAAGTAGGTCGAGGACTCATCTATATATAGAATGAATGTTCTAGGTCATCGTCTATTGATAGAACCTATAGATGCTCACCGTACCGCGTCCATAGCCCGAGGGGTTGCGGTGGTCGAGGTTATCTGTTCATCGAACCGTGTCCATAGCCCAAGGGGTGTTCGGCGTCAAGGTCGTCTGCTCAGCGGACCGTATCTATAGCCGGAGGGGTCACCACGTCCACGATCCATCGCGCCCACCGCTCGACCCGGCGTTCGGGGGACTTACTGCAGAGTTCTAGGTCGGCTATATCGAAGAAAGGTAAATAGCCCGCGGTTGTAGCCCGAGCACAGCTGCGAAGCCTGTTATATATATTTCGTCACACACTACTGATTCTATGACCCTTACCAAGCTGAGATGGCTATTTTCCCACGTAAACTTCATTAAGATATACTATCCCTGAGGTGGGGGGGGGGCGGAATTTAGATGACGACGATGATAAATACCACGCGTCACAAATAATATCCACACGTGGTATTCCCAGTTCTATCATTGGTAGATATTTTCCACGCGTGGTAAATAATTTCCACGTGTGGTATTTCCAGGTTGAATAATTGGTCGAAATATCCACACGTGATAATTACTAGTCAAACCATTGGCTGTATTTTCCACGCGTGTAAAATAGAACTACTACACGTGGAAAATAGAATTACCACGCGTGGAAAGTAGAATTACCACGTGTGGGAAATCAGAAGTTATGACACTGATGGCTTTCCATAGATCGTGGACGTGGTGACCCCTCGGGCTATCTATACTGTCCGCTGAGCAAACGACCTCGACGCCGAACACCCCTCGGACTATGGACACGGTTCGGTGAACAGGTAACCTCGACCACCGCAATCCCTCGGGCTATGGACGCGGTACGGTGAGCACCTATAGGTTCTATCAATAGACGACGACCTAGAGCATCCCTTCTCTATATGGATGACTCCGGTCCGGTGAACAAACGTTTAATGGTTCTATCAACAGACGATGACCTAGAACATTCCTTCTAAGAAAAGATGACTCCTCGACCTACTTATGACGTCGTGCTGACCTACTGACCTACTGTTCCTGCTCCTGGCCCAGGACCCCCATTTCTTATTTAACGTCACTTTCGACACTATTTCAGTCATATCACGACATTTGGTTACTATTCATTTTCACACCCGAAAACCACACGAGTAGTAGTGTCTAAGCAGATCAGCGCCCCTTTCACCCGGATGTAATGACGTCACGGGGAGGATTTGAGGAGGAACTTGGTCACGTGGCGATCACGTGGTCAAGGCATGTACTGACCTGTCTAGGCTATAGTTCCGGCAACCTTTGCCCTCGAATTCTTCCGCGGTGATGCGGTCTGGTGGTGATGCGGTCGCGGGAGAAAGCCTCCGCGGACAGAAAGTAGTCCCATGGGTTGACTTCCAATGTTAATGTATACGGGGAATACCTAAATAGACGTTTTGCGACCTAGGTGGGTCCCTAGTGGACCGATTGGGTCGAGTGAGGTATCAAAGTGAAGCATTCGTGAAGGGGCATCTGATGGGCTGGGTGTGGGATTGAAATATCGGCATTCTGCGCATGCACGGTGGCCAAAGGGTATGAAAATAGCCGTTTTGGACCTAGGGGAGCCACTAATGGTCCAATGGGGTCATATGAGGTATCAATGTGAAGCATTCGTGAAGGGGCATCGGACTGGACTAGCGGCTTGGGCGTTGTCACCATTCTGCGCATGCGCGGTGGCCAAAGGGTATGGAAATAGACGTTTTGGGATCTAGGGGAGTCCCTAATGGGCCGATGGAGTCGTATGAGGTATCAATGTGAAGCATTCATGAAGGGGCATCTGACTGGACTAGCGGCTCGGGCGTTGTCACCATTCTACGCATGCGCAGACAGGGAATTGTGGGAAAAAGGTATGGAAATAGACGTTTTGGGATCTAGGGGAGTCCCTAATGGGCCGATGGAGCCGTGTGAGGTATCAATGTGAAGCCTATGTGAGGGGGCATCCGCCTGGCCTAGTGTCTCGGCCGTTGGGTGCATATAAAACTTTCTCCAGAAAAAAAGCGGAATACGGACTTTACCCCTAAACTAGGGGAAAACCCCTATCAACTCTAGCCAAAAGGGCTAATATCGGTCCCCGGGCTTATTGGGACCTGCCTATCAAGTCAATGGGGTGATGTGAATAACAACAAGTTCAGCAATGTTCATACAGTTTATTATCCCCAATGTTACATCATACCCAGGCTGGGGGAGCCGCCCTGGGTATGTTTAGTATGTTCACAGCAAAACAAATTGAAATATCAAACACCATGTTTTATTATTTAACGCACCGTCACATTAGGTACAAGTGTTTACTGAGCTCAAGTCAACGATCAGAATGTAGACATAGAGAGTATGTACGGCATGTTATGGTATTCATCAGTGCACGAGTGACGCATTCAACCGATGGCGGTGGTGGGTCAGCTTGGTAAGGAAAAACGTAACATTGGTCACCCTCTTCACTGTCCACTTGGTGTTGGGTCGTTGTTGTTGGGCCCATCCCGAGACATCCAATTGTTCCACTTGGTCCAGCATCATCTCTAGTGACCTCCGGTTAATGATGGTAAACGGTTGGTCGTACACTGGGTTGATGGCACTGGAATAGAAATAGCGCAATTCACCCGTCATCTTATGGCATAAGATGTACCCAAATGCTACATTTAATGTGAAGGCCGTAGGTTGGTCATTGAAGATGGTTTCCACGTAGCTGAGGTTGGTCAGTGGGAAATTGTAGATATCTTGAATAGGGCGATGACGGTGGAAACAGTGCCGTGTCATGGACCAATGGCGCCGATCGATGTCACTCACTGGATGGTTGTCCTGTAAGAGATCGCTAGGAACATTTATGGGTTCGTCCAGAAAATGTTCGATGTATGGCGTATGACTCGAAACCGTAACGGTGGGGTCCGGCTGGAAATCCAGGCTCTTCCCAACTGTGGGTATAGGCGGGCTCTCCGTCATCGCATCACCAGTGGCGTTCGTCTTCCCGGGCTTATCTTCACTGGGTCTGACCTTCCGCGGCTCCTCTTCAGTAGGAAGTTGTCGCCAAAACCGTAGAGACGGGACATGAATCAAACGCTGATGCCGTCTTAACTGACTGCGTCGTTTGAAGAGTTGACCACAATCCTTACATTGTTCCGTCGCGCCCTCGTGGAATGAGCGTTCGTGGCGCAGTAAATGATCCTCCCGATTAAATGACCGTGCGCAGGTTATACAAGTATACCGTGCATCGTTGTGGGTGGAGGCCTCGTGGCGTCGTAAATGATCTAGACGAGTAAACTGCTTCTGGCAAGTTGTGCAAGTGAACATCTTGGTGGTTGACAGAGTGTCTGATGAAACGGCAAGGCCGCTTCCCTTTTATAGCACGCTAGCTGGTGATCTATTTTTAGCACACTCAGTTCAACTATCCCCAAGTCGAGGGCCGAGCCGTGACATCTTCGGTCACCTCCGTCTCTCTTCGTCTATGTAGGTGTATAAAAGTGGGAATGTTTAGGGCAATGCTGCATTCATTGGCCGACATGGTCTATAAAACACGTCCCTCTGGATCCCACACCTTCATTTCTACGGTTGCAGAGCCATGACGCAGATCCAGCCCTATGCGACTCGCATTTTACAGCATGCCACCGTGGTTAATTCACTCACGGGTTACCGAGCAGTGGTCCGGTCCATGTTTGCAGATGGCGACGACAACGAGGGGCGACGCCAGATCCTGAACGAGTTCACAGAAGCGGTCCTCGACAGAGTGCACTCGATGGAGAGGTGTGCCATCACTCACCACTACTGGACTATGACAGCCATTTGATGCTCGGGCTATGGACCACGAGCGCTCACGCCGGAACCAGCGACGGCTGGTTGGCCTCACAATAGTCTGTGCCCTATTGACCCTGGCGCTGTGGCATTGACAGTGGGACCTCACCATAAATACGAGGGTCAGACAGAGTGTGTGTCATTCACCGTTCGTCATTGGATCAAGCATGTCACCAGTCCTACGAGCCATCCTTCCCCTTACACCCCGGGTGGGGTTACACGTCTATGAAGATAAAGTCACCCTCGTGGAAGACCGTGGAGATGTTTGCTGGTCGCGCGCTGAGACCGTATCGAATACGGTTACGCTACACCGTGACGGCTGGACCAAATTTAAACGGGTGTTGAGCGGCGAGCTCGATGGACACCTCATCCACATAGACAATGCCATCTACGTATACCGTGGACCCTTCTTCCCACGCCTGGGCCGCTACCAAGACCCTACGCGAGGCTTCACCCTAGACCCCGATCTGTGGACAGCCTTCGAGAAAGTGGTGCCTATCGTGGACCAGCTGTTTACACCGGACGAGCGGTCATCAGACGAGTTGGAGTGGGCTCGTGCCCTGAGAGAAGCAGCGGCAGAACCCAATGAACAAATGTCTAGCCATGAACCAGACGACGATGCCATTGATTACCCGGCTAGACTTTGACCACCCGATCCTTTGATCTCACGGGGTTCTCCCTATAAATACGAGAGACAGTCAAATCTGGTACCATTCACGTACTGACCATGACGGAGCATATAATACTGGCGTATCTCAGCTTGACCCCCGAGGTTTTCCTGCATGTGTATGCGGATAAGGTCGATATCATGGAGGAGGTGGGAGACATCTGTGATGCGGACCCTACACAACCGTGCCCGGCTCACATTCGTCTGTCCCGAGAGGCCTGGACCAAATTCAAACGGGTGTTGTCTGGTGAACTGGACGGCCACCTCATCCACTTGTGTCACGATGTGTACATCCGACGCGGCCCTTTCTTTGCTCAATTGGCTCGGCTAGATGGGGGTACAGTGCATTTTACCCTTCACCCTGATCTATGGTCTGCATTGGAAGATGCCGTGGTAGATGTGGATCAAGTGCTTATCAAGCGGTCATCAGACGAGTTGGACTGGTCATTTACCATGGACACTGTGGAAGCCAACGAAGAAAATCAGAAAGAAACTCCGGCCCAAGATATACCCGTTATAAATAAACGATAGAGCCAGGGTCCATCATCACTAGGGTGTTGGATAACTTATACTACAGTCCCGACAGTCCGGCGGCCTATAGTGCATTGTCGGCTCTCTATCGAGCGGCCAAACCCCAGGGGATACAACGTGCCCAAGTCCGAGATTGGTTAAGAAAACAAGACACCTATACCTTACATCGATCTGTCCGTCGCCATTTTCTACGGAACGGGGTCATCGTGGGAGGAATAGATGCCCAGTGGCAAGCGGATTTGGTCGATATGAGCGCCTTTGCCAAACACAACGATGGGAATCGGTATATCTTGACGTGCATCGATATCCTATCCAAGTATGCGTGGGTGGTACCCATCCGGACGAAAACGGGAGCGAATCTCATAGCGGCGTTCAAAGACATCTTTAAGACCGGGCGCAAACCTTTGTATTTGCAAACCGACGAAGGCACGGAATTCCTCAACAGACCGTTCCAACAGTTTCTGAAAGCCCAGAAGGTGTTTTTCTTCCATACGTACAACGAGACCAAGGCTTCCGTGGTGGAAAGGTTCAACAGGACATTCAAAGGCCGCATGTATAAATATTTCACCTATAAGAATACAAGGCGGTACATCGATGTTCTCCCGAAACTTGTGAGTGGTTACAATCGAGCCTATCATCGGAGTATAGAGAGAGCCCCCATTACCGTGACCCAACGCAATGAAGCCCAAGTCCGGCGTGTCTTGTACCCCAGGCCATCGCAGCGAACGCCGAAGGCGGTGTTCAAGGTCGGGGACCCTGTACGGATCAGTAAAGTCAAAGGTCAATTTGAGAAAAGTTACTTACCCAACTGGAGCGATGAGCACTTCCTGATTAAACGGCGCCTACCCCGACAGCAGCGAGTCTATGAACTGGAAGATCTTCAAGGGGAACCGTCACTAGGGACGTTTTACGAGACGGAATTACAGCCTGTCTTAAAAACACAGCAAGACTACTACACGGTGGAGCAGATTTTGAAAACGGAACGTCGACGTGGCAAACTGTTTCATTTCGTCAAATGGCAAGGCTGGCCCAGTTCCTTCAATTCCTGGGTCGCTGCCAACCAGGTGAAACGACTATAAAGCCAGACACCACTACCGTCATCCTTCATTCCACGTTCGACCACGATGCTATGGACAAACAGCAGCTGCCTCTGAACACAGCGTCTCCCAACACGCGCAAAGCGCAAGTGGGCTTTGTGGTGATAGTGCTAACCCTGCTGAGTGTGTTGTACGGAGATGTGTTTTACGACGTAGCCTATGTCAGCACGATACTTAACCAACTGAGAACACCAGCCATCAATGAAACCAGTCTACAGATAGCACCAGTCAACCCCGTATCGAGCCCAGTCACCACCACACCCCGTGTACAAGCCACGTCGAGCTCCACACCAAGCTCCACACCTACACCAAGTACACCCACTACGTCTGAAGACCCACCGGATTTCATCCCTCACAGTGAACAGACAACGACGACCGACGATGTACCCACCACCATCATCACTCGCAGTGAACAGACAACGACCACCGACGTTGTACCCACCACTCCAGTTCACTCGTACGAAATTTACAAGAGCGGGTTACCACGACAGCGCATACAGCTCGAACCATGGACCCTCGGTGGCAGCATCCCTTCACTTGCGTCATCGCAGGACCGACGGGCTCCGGCAAAACGCACTTCGTCCGGAAGCTCCTTCAACACGCCGACAGCATGATCACCCCACCCATTGTCCGAGTCGTGTGGTGTTACGGAGAATGGCAGGCAGCGTATGCAGCAATGCCCCACATCACGTTCGTGGAAGGCCTACCCAACCTGGCCGATTTGGAACCCGACACCTTGGTGGTTCTGGATGATCTCATGGCGGAGACGGATGCGCGGGTCACCCAACTCTTTACCAAAGGCAGCCACCATCGACGGCTCAGCATCATCTACATTGTGCAGAATCTGTTCAGTAAAAACAAGGAACATCGGAACATCAGCTTAAATGCCCACTACCTGGTGGTCTTCAAAAACCCGCGAGATACCACTCAACTGCTGCACCTGGCGAGACAGATGTATCCCGGCCGCACACCGTTTGCGTTGGAAGCCTTCAAAGATGCGACAACCCCTCAGCACGGGTATATGCTCTTCGACCTCAAGCAAGCCACCCCGACCACCTTCGACTACGGACCGGCATCTTTCCCGGAGAGGCCCACCACGTGTACCTGCAAAAATAATGTAAACACACCCACAGTGGCTCCCCCAGCTGGGGTCTGTGTGTTTGATGATGGGGATAATAAAAAGAATGAATACCACAGCAGGGTTGACTTTGTCTCTGAGGTGGATAAAAAGGGCAGAGTTGTGGGTTCTAGCATTAGTTGTACATGATGTCTGCGCGTGTACGGAAGCACGCCCCGACGTTCCGTGTATTGAAAACGGCCCCACCCGAGTTGGTCCGAACCATTGTACGCGGTGCGGACCCTGACCTTGTACGCTTTTTGTGCGAGATCAGGTACAACCTGTTAAAAGGCAACGTACCACTGACTCCGGCTCAGAAGACCAAGTTGGCCAAGCATAAGACAGGTCTCCGAACCCTAGTCCAGAAGCGGGTCCCTCAAACACAAAAGAAAAAGGTGTTACAGAAAGGCGGCTTTCTCGGGGCCATCTTAGCACCGTTGGCCGCTTCCGTGTTGGGTCCAGTATTGGGTGGACTCTTCGGCCGACAATGAACCACACGAAAAAAATGGTCCTCGTCGAACCACGGTTCCTTCAAAATCTCCAATCGCCCTACCCTGTCCCACCTACGGTGAAGACCATAAACACCCTCGATGGAGAGATGCAACAGATCTTACAGAGACCGGGGTTAAGCGACAGTGAGAAAGTACAACGGTACAATGAGACGCTTCAACGGTACATGACGTTCATGGACCAATACAAAACCCTCTCTACCCCACCACCACCACCACCACCACGTGACACACCGCCGACCTCAGCACCGCTCCAACAGCCGCCATTACCAGGGGTACCACCCACAGCCCCACAGTGGGTGGAAGACGAAGTCCTGAAGAGTGTACCTGCATCGTTCAAGAAACAAGCTGGCCTGGTATTACAACGGATGAAACAGAATCCTAACATGACTTGGAATGATAAAGGCGAACTCCTGGTACAGAATCAGGTGGTTCCCGGCACCCACATGACGGATTTAGTGAATGACCTGATGCGTCAACGCAGATCGCACACGGATCCTCGAGGATGGGAGGTCTTCGCTCAAGGCTTGAAAGACATGCATGTACCAGAGGAATTGGTGGGGAACCCCCACCGCTGGGCCTTTATGCAGCGAACCCAGCAATCGCCGAGTGGCCCACTACCTTCTTGGGAATCCGAATGGGAACCGGAGTCATCCCCCAAAACACCACCACAACAACGGGCACCTTCTTTTCAGACCTTTAAAAAACCATCCTTGATTAGGACACCCCACATCTCCAGAGCCGTGACACGTAGCAAGTCAACGCGACGAACACGACGCCGGACACAACCGCCCAAGGCCTGGAACACCTATTAAAACCAACAGCAGCAGCAGGACAGCTCAGTCGCCATGTTTTACCTCACCCTACCCAGTAACAGTTCGCTGGATGTGTTTCCCGACAACAGCTTGGCCAAGTACGTGACCCAGTTACCGCAACCGTTGCATTTACCTGGGCGCTGGGAATGTGGCCTCGTGGATATCCAATACCCTTACTCGTGGTACAACGTGCGAGCCAATGAAGTGTGGTACGAGGTGACCTACGAAGGAAAAGACACCCGACTCACCCTCTCCGATGGCCAATACGATACTCCCAAGGAGTTCATGGGTGGGCTGTCAAGACTGTTGCATTATAAGGCTCTACGGGAGGTCACGAATACTTCAAGACCCATCAAAGACTATCCCTTCAAGAATCACGTGGACTTCGATTACAACGCACACAACTACAAGGCACAGCTTATCGTCGCCGCCAACGCGAGTGTCGTACTGAGTCCTATCCTACAGCAAATGCTGGGTTTCGATCTACGGACGTTCGCTGGTCCCACCGCCCACCAAGGCGAGATCCCGATGGATATGAAGTCGGGTATGTACGGACTCTACGTCTACTCGGACGTGGTGGACAACCACATCGTGGGCGATATCAACACACCTCTGTTACGGGTGGTGCCCATTAAAAAGTTGTATGGAGATCAAGTCACCCACAGTTTCACTCACATGCTCTACCTACCCGTACGACAAACCCACATCAACACGATCACGGTGGATATAAGAGATGACACGGGACGACCGGTGGCATTCGAACGCGGGAAAGTGGTGCTGACACTTCATTTTCGACAAGCACGTGCTCCCTACTTTGTATAATGAAGGTGCCTTACGAGTGCGATGCACGCAGCTATATGGACTATTATGCCCAACAGGCCGGCGGTGGCCTTCCGGTCTTTAGTGGTGCACGCATGCAACGAGGACATGGACTGGGGAACATACTCGGAAGCATCGTCAAAACGTTCCTGCCCTTGGTGACGCGTGGGGTGAAAGCAATCGGCAAACAAGCGGTACGCAGTGGACTGCAAGTCGCCGGTGATGTCTTGGGGGGATACGGCACCCAAAGAAGCCTTGACACGGCGGGCCAAAGAAGCAGGAGGCGTCTTGGTGGCCAAAGCACAACGCACCGTAGGGAATAAAAGACCTGCACCACCGAGACCACGCACCAGTCGACGACCGACCCAGCGACGACGCACATCGACGACCCAAGATATCTTTTCTTAAAACATGTCCTTGATCCACGCAGAGTCATGTCCCTCCACCAACAGTGAATTTGATTTGTGGACCGTCCCACCCACACAGACCAGTGCCGAACAAGGATTATGGGTGGAGCATCTCCCGCTCTCCAGCATCAACGCAACAGGGCCCATCGAGTTCACCATCAGTAATGCGGATACGGCCTATGTGGATTTAGCCCATACATATTTGTATGTGAAAGCCAAGATCGTCAATGGAGATGACTCCAGAATCGTGGACCAAGCAACGGTGGGCCCGACGAATCTCTGGCTGCACTCGATGTTTCAACAGGTGGATATATTTCTCAGCGACAAACTCATCAGTGACTCGACCAACACGTACCCCTATCGAGCCTACATCGAGACGCTGTTGTCGCATGGGCGAGAGGCTAAAAAATCTCAACTGACAGCCGCTTTATTCTACCAGGACAAAGCCGAGCACGCAGAGCGCAGAGAACGACAATACGGGATATAGCAAACGGAAGGCTTTGACCGCGAACGGCGTCTCGGTGGATCTCATGGGTCGACTGCACGCAGACATGTTCATGCAAGACCGATACCTGTTGAACAAGATCCCCATCAAAATCCGACTGATACGGGCGCCTCCGACCTTCGCCTTGATGGCCACTAACGTAGAGGGGCATGCAGCTGACTATAAGATTGTCATCCAAGACGCAGTCCTGTATGTCCGAAAAGTGAAACCGAATCCAGCCGTTCAATTGGGACACATGAAAGCCTTGGAAACAAAACCAGCCCAGTACCCTATCCGACGTGTACAAACCAAAGTGTTCTCTGTGCCTGCTGGAAATATGGGCGCCAACAAAGAAAATCTGTTCCTGGGGGAACTACCCAAGCGATTGATCCTGGCCTGTGTGGAAAATACCAGTTTCAGCGGAGCCTACCCAGAGAATCCGTTTGACTTTAAACATTTCGGCATCAATTATGTGGCCCTGCATGTGGATGGACAACAGGTGCCAGCCACGGCCTTAACACCGAACTTTGGGTGCGCGAATTTCATTCGAGCCTATCAGAGCCTGTTTACAGCCACCGGTCAAATCAACCAGGACGAAGGGAATTTCATCAGTCGGGAGGACTACGGGAACGGATACACGTTGTTCTGTTTCGATTTGACCCCCACCTTAGAGAACGACCATCAGCTGGCCCTCGCCAAGCAAGGCAATTTACGGTTGGAAATGCAATTTGCACGAGCCCTCCGGAGCACACGCCGAGTTTGACAACATCATTCAAGTGGACAAGGCGCGCAACGTCCTGTGTGACTTTTCCACCTAACATGGATACAGACCAGATAACCACCGTGCTGGAGAATGACCCAGGGACACGTATGGTCTTTCAAGGGGTGTTCGCCCGAAATGTGTTCCCATTAGACCGTGTGTATCCTGCTGCATACGTTCTCAACACGGACCCGATGGATCGGCCCGGTGAACATTGGGTGGGCGTGTACTTGACAGAACAGCAGGGCGAATACTTTGACCCGTACGGCCTGCCACCCTCCATCCCGATTTAACAGACTTCATGGATCAAGGCACAGAGACGTGGTGTTGGAACAGTCAAACGTTGCAAAGCCTGACCAGTAGCGTATGCGGACAATATTGCTTGCTTTACCTGTACCATAGATGCCGGGAAAGAACCTTATCTACCATCGTACAGATGTTTGACGAGTACCCCAAGGCCGAGGACCGCGATGTACTCGTATATGACTGGGCCGCCCATCATTTCAATGTACAAGTCCCGTTCTGGGCTTAAGTTCTTTCAATGTACACAAGCCCGCTGTTCTGGGCTTAAGTTTACAAGCCCCCTGTTCTGGGCTTCAGTTCTTTCAATGTACAAGCCCCCTGTTCTGGGCTTCAGTTTTCACGTGGTTGTTCTCACGTTGTTGTTGTTACTGAATAAAAAACAAAATGAGATCTCACCAAAAACCCTGTCTTGTGTGTTTTCTATATGAGCATAATGCATGAAACTGGCTTTGAACACCGTATTAGCCAATCAGTGGCCTAGAATGGAGCCAAAGGTAACCCATCCATGTGCAGAAAACATTACCCGGGTGTACAAGAACCCGGATGTAGGCGCGGACGTAGGCGAAAGCATCCCAGTACCCGGATGGAGGCGTAGACGTGAGCGAAATCCTAGTACCCGTCCATTGGTTCTTTTATCGATCGCTCATTGGCTCTTTTTCTCGACCGCTGATTGGTCCAAATGGAACTGCCCATCCTTCCCAGGTTAATTACAATCCCCTTTTGGGGTTCAAGCTCTGACTATCGATGCCGCAACATTGTCTCCTCCGAACCTTGCCGAAAGGGAGACCTTGGACCTTTTGACCTGGATGTGACCTTTGACCTTTTGACCCGACATGCATCCGCGCACTGCCGGTGATGACGCGCGCGCGCGCTGCGGCCGGGGCGGGCCGGGGCCGGGGCCGAGAAACACCCCGGAGGTTGAACATACGGACGTCTAAGGGGAACATTGGAACTCTTCTGGGTTTGGAGGTAGTTTTAGTAAAACCGTCACAACCCACGTGACCTGCGCAGCAGAATGGAAGCGACACCCTAGTCTAACTCCCTCACATAGGCTTCACATGGATACCTCACTCGATCCCATCGGCCCACTAGTGGCCCACCTAGACCCCAACACGTCTATTTCCATACCCTTTGTCCACTGCGCATGCGCAGAGTGACGATATTTCAACCCCGCACTCACCCATCAGATGCCCCCTCACATAGGCTTCACATGGATACCTCACTCGATCCCATCGGCCCACTAGTGGCTCCCCTAGATCCCAACACGTCTATTTCCATACACTTTGTCTATTGCGCATGCGCAGAATGACGATATTCCTACCACACATCCATCCCATCGGTTGCCCCCTCACATAGGCTTCACATTGATACCTCACTCGACCCCATCGGACCATTAGTGGCCCACCTAGATCCCAAAACGTCCACCCCGTATGGACCTATACACCCATAGCCATGCAGTATAGGCCTATGGGCCTACCCAGGCCTCGGTGACTTTTTTCAAAAATTTCACCGTTTCGTGCCGGGACACTTCCTATCATGTTTGTCTTGACGAGACTAAGAAAACAAATCCAAACAACCATACCGCAAATGTATAGAAGTAGGTTTCCCAGTGGGACAAACATTGGACCTATACCCCCATAACCCGTATATGGGTCTATATGGGACTATATGGTACTTTTTCAAACATTTCACCGTTTCGTGCCGGGACACTTCCTATCATGTTTGTCTTGACGAGACTAAGAAAACAAATCCAAACAACCATACCGCAAATGTCTAGAAGTAGGTTTCCCAGTGGGACAAACATTGGTCCTATACCCCTAGTCATGCTAGTATGGGACTATATGGGTCTCCCTGAACTTTTTCCAAAAATTTCAACGATTCGGTCCGCGACACTTCCTATCATGTTTGTCTTGACGAGACTAAGAAAACGAGACCCCACAACCTATACCGCAAATGTCGAGAAGTAGGTTTCCCAGGATGGTCCTATACCCCCCATACCCCATATAGGCATTTTCCCGTAATTTAGGATAAAGTCCGTGTTCCGTATTTTTTCAGGAAAAATTTTACATACACCCACCCTGGAACTAGGGGGAGATAACTCTATTGATAGGCAAGCCCCGTTAAGCCCGGCGACCTATATACCCCCCATACCCCATATAGGTATTTTCCCGGATTTTTCGATAAAGTCCGTGTTCCGTTTTTTTTCCGGAGAAATTTTACATGCATCCACCCATGACTGGATGCCCCCTCACATAGGCTTCACTTTGATACCTCATACAACTCCATCGGCCCATTAGGGGCTCCCCTAGATGCCAAAACGTCTATTTCCATACCCTTTTCCGACAATTCCCTGTCTGCGCATGCGTAGAATGGTGACAACGCCCGAGCCGCTAGTCCAGTCAGATGCCCCTTCATGAATGCTTCACATTGATACCTCATACGACTCCATCGGCCCATTAGGGACTCCCCTAGATGCCAAAACGTCTATTTCCATACCCTTTGGCCAACGCGCATGCGCAGAATGGTGACAACGCCCAAGCCGCTAGTCCAGTCCGATGCCCCTTCACGAATACTTCACATTGATATCTCATATGACCCCATTGGACCATTAGTGGCTCCCCTAGCTCCAAAACGGCTATTTTCATACCCTTTGGCCACCGCGCATGCGCAGAATGCCGATATTTCAATCCCACACCCAGCCCATCAGATGCCCCTTCACGAATGCTTCACTTTGATACCTCACTCGACCCAATCGGTCCACTAGGGACCCACCTAGGTCGCAAAACGTCTATTTAGGTATTCCCCGTATACATTAACATTGGAAGTCAACCCATGGGACTACTTTCTGTCCGCGGAGGCTTTCTCCCGCGACCGCATCACCACCAGACCGCATCACCGCGGAAGAATTCGAGGGCAAAGGTTGCCGGAACTATAGCCTAGACAGGTCAGTACATGCCTTGATCACGTGATCGCCACGTGACCAAGTTCCTCCTCAAATCCTCCCCGTGACGCCATTACATCCGGGTGAAAGGGGCGCTGATCTGCTTAGACACTACTACTCACACGTGTAGGGTCATATTCCTTTTAACACCCGGGACCCGAGGACCCCAATGGTGGCCCAGTTACTCGCCTCTTATACGACAAGCTCTCTGAGGGGCTTAGGAATATTCTTACCATGACTTGATGACCTGGAGTGTGCCAACAACACCCTAGGTCAATCCACGGAAGCCCCACGGGGCCACATATTTTGGGTACACCAGCAGTGCATGGTGACGGGGAAATCCAGTAAACCGGAGATGAGGGAAATATTCCGTCAATATCAGATCCCTTGATTAATGTACGAAAATAAATGAAATTAACGTAATCACCGTTAATTTATATTATTAAACTTGAAGTACTGGCTTGTATCCTGCCAGTAATTTTGTGTAAATGAAATTGTATGTACAGCAAGTTATTTCATGGTGGAAGGGAGATAACTGGGGTTAAACATGTAAAATTATCTCCCCCTTTTTCTGTCGTATGCAACAAGTTTCTTCCCATTGGTCTAACTGAGGCGCATTCACCAAGCCTCGATCCGTTTTCCGCTTTTTACAAACAGCTCCAAATCTAATCTCACCCATAGGCAACAAAAATGTAATGAGCTGTTACATTATTATGCGCGCGGTGTATTACGCGAAACATGTCACATAATTTAGTTTCTAACTATGCAATTATGTCAACTAGTCCATGGGCCCAGACCAGAAATTCCACTTGTCGGTACCATCTAAGGAAACCAATCCTAGTTATGATTTTTTAATTGGTGTATATATATAGATCATATTTTGATGTGATAACCATTGCAGACTGGCAGCTTATTGGTAGTTTTCATCTCTGGAATGTACCCACCCTCCGCATAATGAAAGCGAAAAGGCAAACTCGGAAACATTCACTAATGATGCAATTGCTGTTTCCACATGGGGCTAGAATGAACTACAAACCACAAATACATGTCTGAAATGCTTTATTTATACCATCCGAATAATCCTTTCTGTCATTCCTGAAGGCAGAATTTGTTTTATGGCAGAAAGGGGCGAACAGTAGGGCCTATCAAAATGTTGTTGATTATGTGATTTTCAGTACATTTTAATTTATAATATTGTCATACAAGTTCCCTGGGGAGTGCTACTGAACCGCAGTAGCCTACAACATGCACATGTTGTATGAGGAAAACATTTATGAACATTTTACAAGTTTTTACCACAGTTATAGGAATTGTCCTTCCCCTACCCTAGTTCCAACAAGCGTCCAAAAAGTGAAATTTATGTATAACCCAAATTTCACCACGCTACTGTGGCACGTTTATGTACTATGTTTTACTCATGCATATTTGTAGCCATGAATGTATGTGATTGTGCCAAAACATTCACACGATGGATCAGTAGTCTAGTCTTCATCACTGTTATCAGCATCAGAGTCCTCGAGGTATAGTATAATAAATACTGGTCCTAGGGGGCCACACCTGCAATAACACTGGTGAAAACCCAGACTCCTACTTGCCCGTTTTGTTTTCATGGTTGGGAGTCTGGGTTTTCACCAGTGTTATTGCAGGTGTGGCCCCCTAGGACCAGTATTTATTATAAGGAGTCTGGGTTTTCACCACTGTTATTGCAGGTGTGGCCCCCTAGGACCAGTATTTATTATACTATATGACTTGACTTCGTGTCTCGCTGGTTCAACACGTGTATCGAAGTTGACCTTTGGTCTTCTTTGATCCTTGTAGTAATTTCTGTGGAATTACCCAGACCCGACCATGATTGCCCGTGGTGAACTATACCTCCAGTCAAAACAGAAGACAATTATTACTGTCCTGCTAGACTTGCCTCCATTGTCATATTTCCGGTATATCTGTGTGTGCTATACAAACCAGCAGATATCTAAAGCCGCATATACCGTTGTCTTGATAAGAGACCTCGGCCTCCATTGTCATATGGTTTATCTGCATGTGCTAAACAAACCAGCAGGTACTTTGTTCTTGCGCCATATTGCCCATATAATATCATCTCTTTACACGGCACAAAGCCACGGAGAGATATTCACTATACCCATAGACAATATGGCTAGACGGAAACTGGAGAAGAAAGCAAAAACCAGCTGTCAAATTTCTCGTTTTCTCAAACACAAAGAATATAATCTTGTGCACAGAAGGACGCTAGAAATCAATGCAGCTAATGCAGTATGAGTCTGACATACAAGTTAATTATACTGTGTCAGTCTGAATACTACATTATACATGTTTATTTTAATACATTCTGAGAGGTGCGATATACACTAATTCGCCTACACTGTACTGAACAGACAGCTGCGCTTTTAATACAGGCTCGCCAAATCGAGAAGATATATTTATCTCTGTCTCAATCAGCCTATACACTGGCTGTGCCACACTGATGGGTAAACTGACCGGAGCTTGAGCAAAAAGAGGGGATTGCAGCAAACAATGCAGCCCTGTGTGAGCGCCAAAATTATCCAATGAGATTCACCAAAGAGTGGACCGATCAGCGCACACCAGAAACATTTCTGTCCTATCAGAGAACACCTGCTAGGTATATAGCCTATACATTTGCCAATGCCCGGCCATCTCTTTACACGGCACAAAGCCACGGAGAGATATTCAGTACCCATAGACAATATGGCTAGACGGAAACTAAAGAAGAAGGCTATTACCAGCCGTCATTTTTCTCGCTTTCTCAAACACAAAGAATATAATCTTGTGCACAGAAGGACGAGCTGATAAAAACAATACCACCGTAATTCTTATAAAAAGGACTACATAGTGGAAGCGCAAAGACAGCTGTACGATGGTATACATTATACCGACATAAAATCCATGAATATGGAAAACACCATGAAAATGGTACGGTACTACAGACAGTCGCTAGGTTGAATGCTAGTGGAGTTCTTAGTCAGAGACTTTGAATTTTCTGCTGAAAGTTTCGACCAGGAAGCCTACACCATATCTCCTACCAATAATACATAAGGTAGAAGAGGCTATTAAAAAACTTGATCCTGTAAAACCTGAGCTACCTCAATGCGGGGCCCCTACTGAAAAACTAGGGCGCTACCTGGATTTCTTCTTATCCCCATGGTATGGGAACGAGAAACCTACTCAGCCGATACTTCAGTATTCATCAATGAGATTGTACAACATCGGATACCAACTGATACGTTACTTATTACGTATGACATTACCTCGTTATACACGAACCTCGGATTCAATGAAATCCTAGAAGCACTAAAAAGTGATCTGACTACCTATACGAAAACATGGATTATATATCCAAAAACCTCCCATCGATCTGTTGCTTGAAATAGCACGATTGATTCTTGAAAAGTATGAATCCAGGTTTCAGGACTAACACTTCAGACATATTGTCGGAGCATCACGAGGAGCAGTCCCTTCCCTGGAACTGTGCGATATAGCGATATACAAGCATATCAATCAGCTAATTGCCACATTCCCACACAAAGAAATGATTATATTACACAAACTTTTCGGGATGATGGCTTCATACTGCTACAGGCAAATAAAGCCGTAGCTTAGAGTTTCTTTGAGATGGCTAATAACGCACATCCTCTATTGAAATTCACGTATGAAATATCTGAAAACGAGGCGAATTATCTAGACGTTGCCGTTTTCAAGGGGAAGAGATATTTGACTGACTCAATACTTGATGTGAAATCCTAAACAAAGCTAACTGAATAAGCACCACGGGGAGCAGTCCCTTCCCTGGAACTGTGCGATATAGCGATATATAAGCATATCAATCAGCTAATTGCCACATTCCCACACAAAGAAATGATTATATTACACAAACTTTTCGGGATGATGGCTTCATACTACTACAGGCAAATAAAGCCGTAGCTGAGAGTTTCTTTGAGATGGCTAATAACGCACATACTCCATTGAAATTCACGTATGAAATATCTGAAAACGAGGTCAATTATCTAGACGTTGCCGTTTTCAAGGGGAAAAGATGTTCGACTGACTCAATACTTGATGTGAAATGCTAAACAAAGCCAACTGAAACCTACAAATACCTATACAGCAAATCAGCACATTACGGGAGAACTGAAAGATATGTATACGAAACTGCAATAATACTGCAGACTACATAGACTAGTCAGAATACTTCAAGCAAAAGCTTAAAATGAGAGGATACTCTACCTCGGAAATTACCGACAGAAACAAATACCTCAAGAGGAACGAGGGCATACAGAATAAGTCTGTACTGAAACGACGTATGCGTCATAACGACTTTCAATCCATACACGAAATGGCTGAAAGGGATCTTAAAGAAATACTGGATCACAAACAAACATGCCGAAAACTTTACCAGCCAGCCACAATTATGCTATAGGCGGGGTAAAAGCATCAGTGAAATACTGAAAAAATAAAAAATCTGACCATAACGGTCAATGCGTATAGGCTCCCTGATGAGGGTTTCGCTGGTCAGAAATAAGAATTTTCGACCTAAAATAACCCGAAACTTGCACCCACAGATACTAAACAATGAATACTAGGTATAACCTAGAAAACAAAACGGGCAAGTAGGAGTCTGGGTTTTCATCAGTGTTATTGCAGGTGTGGCCCCCTAGGACCAGTATTTATTATACAATACACTTATGACATTATAAAATACATTTATATACTTTCCAGTGTGCACAACCTGAAACATTTCTGGTGGGGCGAAAGATTATATCAAATTTGAGCTACATTGTAATTTTCATATATTCAGCCGCAATGTGCATTTCGGGGGTATGGGAAGGAAAAATTCTACAACTTTGTTGAAACCAGCTGGATGGTCCTCCTTTGTGCTTCCCTGCAAACAAGGTACATATGGGTAGCTGATCCATTAGGACTGTGGCACTCATATGGGACACACAACATTCCGTAAATAATGATAATAATAAATCCGCAAAATTTCACAAAATCCAGCGTGCAAATCAGCCGTTTGAATACCAAACTAAAGCATGTGCCTCAAGATGGGAAGTATGCTTGTTGTAACTGTGCAGATAACAATTCTGGATATCCGGAGCTGTTATTGAATGATATTACCTTCATGGGATGTGTCAGTAGTCCATTGTGTGATTTTCCCCAAAAAAAGTCAATATCTCAGAATGGTAAAATGGTAAAAATGCAAAATATACACTAAGCTGCTCTTCTGGAACGGTTATCACATATTGAAATAATCATATAGTCCCTACCAATAACTTAGTAGCCCTAAAGTTTGGTTTCCTCTGATGGTACCGATATATGCCTGGGCCCATGGACTAAACCATGCCATTATATATTTCAATTATGTCATGAATAACATCAGTACGGTATTATATCAAGACAAACGCAAACGAACTCTTTTTGGATAGAGCAATTTTACAAAATTTACAGAGCTGTGACGCGGCTTAGCAACACAATGGCGGACATTTCATTGAAAAAATGACGTGGATGGGCAATCTAGCCCCAGAACTCACTTTAGCTGCGAAAATACGGAAATAGCCGAACGTGAGATTGGTGGATGGGAGGGATAGGTATCTATGACTACAACCTGAAAATAGAACCGGTACATTCTTTCATTCATGCATTATCCATCACGCGCTGGTGATCCATGCCAATCAAAACGCCAAACCAATGGAATATCATCGAATCATACGAACTGTTCCTTCCGTTCTACATTTTTATTACGGTGGGGCAGAGATCATTCCTGCAGCCGTTTAGACGAAAGGTATATGCAATCGAAGCCAGGAGATTGACTGAGGCGGTGTACATTCTCGTCTCGCGAGACTCCCTACTGCGAGAAAGAGTCGCTTTGGTCTCCCGCGGGTAGACACGGCTCTCTTTGAGAATGAGGCGGTGTATTGACGTGGTGGTAAGTACGCTTGCGCGGGTAGACACGAGGTCTTTCGCTGGAGACACTGGACAGTGCTGTACGCACCCTGCTGCCAGAGATTGAGATTTTTCCTGTTCGCAAGTATTTTTAATTGAATTGAAAGTACTGTAAAGTATTGAAATATGCCCAGAGCTAAGCCTAGATTATCTAAGCGGACCCTGGCAGCTAGGAGGCGTGTAACGACGACACCCGCTCGTCTCGATGACCATGTACTGGACCCCCCAGTCGCCAAGCGATCAAGGAGAACCGATAGGTTGCCATCTTCACACGAGTTGGGGGACGGTGGTGTTGGGGAAACCTCTAGCAACGTCAACAATCAACAGGAAACAAGTTTGTCAGTCCAGGGGAGCATGCAGTCGCCTACTAGCGCAGGTCTGACGATGCCTGCACCAAGTAGGCCTGCAGGTAGTATGATAAATTTGTGTATGCCAAATGCAAGCAATGTCCCTATGGGACAGTCGGTTAGTTTTCAACCACAACATGATACCATGTTTCTTCCGCGAAATATGATTTTTTTTTTTTTTTTTTTTTTTTTTTTTTTTTTAGCCCTGGACACACCACTGGGCATTTATTACAGTATTTGCACCATGGTTTTACATGGACTCACCCTTACAATTACCCACATGGCGAGGGCTAACAGGGTTAAAAAACACACAAAAATACACACAAAAATAGAGAAGGAAAAAATAAAAATAAAAAATGACAGACACAAGACAGTATGAGTTTTCTATGTTAACTGTACGTATCAGAGATATGCGATAGTAAGATATTACTCACGAAGACAACTACAATTTAGCAATCATATTCTGAATTACCTTGTTATATGAACAGCTTTTATGAGACTGAGAGAGCTTTGTCAGAACCTTAGCACGGAATTTAACTATATTCTTCAGGGCAATTAGGCTGGGCTGCTTACCGGTGTAACGGCTACAATATAGATAGTATTTTGCCTGGAGTACAACATAATACACAGCCATTGTATAGCAACCTAGGGCATTCATAATTTCACCACCACCTACGACATCTCTAAGGCTGTCAATACTAAATATAACATTGAAACCATTGTTAATCCATTCCAGGAATGACTCCCAAAATAACAAAGTTTGTGGACAGTCAAACATGGCATGCTTTATACTATCCTCATCATTACAAAACAGACATTGAGGAGATGGTTTCACCTTTATGCGAAATAAGTACTTATTACATGGGTATATATTGTGCAATATTTTAAATTCCATCTCTCTTATTTTATTTTCAAGAGGTAGTTTATTATAGATAACCTTCAAATAACTGGAGTGATCCGTTTGTTCATTTCCACACAAATTATTTTGTAAAATGTTGTAAAAATATTTGGACTTGATAGGAACACTGTCCAAGAATGTGTCATTTATTGGGACGGAAGAGCGAAAATCCCTACTAGGACAGGGACTTTTCTCATTGAACAAATTAGAGCCAAGTTTACGCTTGATACAATTAATGACAATGTCGTAGGTTATATTTCCTACTGAGTTCATCTTTATTGAACAAGCAGCCATCTTTACCAACCAAATCTCTAACAAATATTATGCCCGCTTCATACCAATCTCTGATGAAAAGGCCGAGTCTGTTTCTAGTGAACATTTTGTTATTCCAAATGATCTGATCGAATAAATCTATGTCTACATTTTGTAGCTCACTCCAGAACTTCAAGATGTCCGCGTAGAATTGTGGGACTTTCATGTCAAGGTATCTAACATCATAATTACATCTTAAAATGAAATGTAGTCCCCCAATTTTATTAAACAATCCATCAATATATATCTTCCAGAAATGATTTTGGTGCTGGGGATGAAAATACCGAGCTAACCAGACTAATTTAAGTGCCTTGTTCATAAGCTCGAAGTCAAGAACTTGAAGACCGCCACGCAAATGATCCAGCATAACTTTTTTACGTGCCACCTTTTCTGATTTGCTCTTCCAGATAAAACTGTAGATTTCTTTATTTATCTGTTTTACAGCCTTGGGGGGTATATGAAGATTACTGGCCATATATATGAGTCTAGAGAGGCCTTCTGATTTAGATAATAATACTCTTCCATACACCGAGGCCTCTCTGTTGCCAGATATGAAACCTTTTCTTCATTTTGAGAATTTGCGGGTTTGAATTTTCTTCAGTTGTACAGCTTGTATTACTAACCACTAGTCCAAGAAATTTAGCTTTTGTAACAATTTTGACACCACAAAGTTCACCATGAAAATTAGCTATGTTAATTGTCATAATGGCACATTTCTTTCTATTCAGCCGCAACCCAGTAATAACAACCAGCCTATCATAAAATGAGAACAACTGTTGAACGGCCTGCTTATTTTTCAGAATGATCGTTGAGTCATCTGCGTAATGCAAACTTTTACATTCCGTGTTCCCAATGGTAATGCCCTCGATATTCTGGTTCTCTCGAAGTAGATGGCTCACAAGCTCAGTACAGAGAATAAAAATATATGGCGATAAAGGGCATCCCTGTTTGGTACCTCTGCCATTAGAAAACCAGTCAGAAGGTTTGCCCATGTTAACAACACAGCTAGAAGTATTTTCATAACAAAGCTTAACCATGTTAATGAAGGACGGTCCAAAATTAAGAACTTTTAAAGAATAATTAATGAATGTATATGCTCAAGCGAATCAAAAGCTTTTTCAAAGTCTAGGAATACAATCAAAGCCTCGTCTGTGAAGTTCTCTATTATATCTAATAAAAATCTGATATTTTCGCTAATGTTTCTGCCTTTTACAAAGCCTGTCTGGCTTACATGAATTAATTTGTTCAAGTAAAATTTGAGACGATTAGCAATAGCTTTTGCATAGATTTTATAATCAACATTAAGTAGGGTAATGGGTCTCCAGTTGTTGATATCTTCAGCGTCATCAGAATTTTTGCCAATCAATGTTACAATACCTCTTCTCTGAGTATCTGATAGTTCACCTGAATCTAATGATGACAAAAGTGATTGAATATAGAAAGGTTTTATTTTGTTCCAAAAAAATTTATAAAGCTCGACAGTCAGACCATCTGATCCAGGTGATTTATTGGTTTGCATACCCTTAGAGCAGTGCTTAATTCTTCCATTCTAATTTGTTGTTCCAGTATATCTTTTTCGTCTTCTTCCAATTTTGTTATATTTTCCAATTTGTCCGATATTTCATCTTCTACTAATTCATCATAATTTTGATCTGAAAGTCGGGACTTGTATAATGTGGCGTAGAAGGTCCTTAAGTAATTTAATAGTTCATGTTCATCCTTTATCACCGTTCCTTCTGCAGTTTTAATTTTATTCAATGATTTACTTGCTTGTTTGTTACGTTCCAGATCATAAAAATATTTGGTGCTCTTTTCACCTTTCTCCATCCAACGACATCTGGATCGAATCATAGCTCCATGGGCCCTATCCTCGTATATTTTTTCTAACTCGAATTTTATTTCGGTATACTTTTGCTCAAGTGCATCACAATTGTTAGATAATAATTGTCTTTCTAAAATAGAAAGTTCTTTTATTAGTGTTTTTTCTTTCAAATATTTTTGTTTAGCTAATGATTTGGAGCAGTCTATAGCCATTAATCTGATTCTGTATTTTATCCATTCCCATTTCGTTACCGGCGAACCAAAAACTTCACCTTGTACCTCTTCCAAAAAATTATTTATTCTCTGTACGAACTCAGCATTATATAAAAGAGAATTGTTGAATTTCCAAAAGTTGTAGTTTTTCTGGGTAATTTGATTTCCAAGTGTTACAATGACAACTTTGTGATCTGATCTTATGCTTGGCTTTATTTCTGCATATTGCAGTTGGTTGATTAGTGGAGCGGTAACTAAAATCATGTCAATACGAGACTGTGTGGTGTTATTCAGTTTCCATGTGTACTTTTTCTCATGAGGTTTACTTATCCTCCAGGTATCATTTAAATTCCAATCAGCTAACATTGTATGAATAGCGACACTGTTCTGTTATTGTGAGAGCCCAACCTATCCATGATAGGATTTATTACACAATTAAAATCTCCACCTAGAATGAGATTGTTTTGTAAGCTATTAGAGGTAATAAAATGACTTATGTCAAGAAGAAATTTCTCCCGATCTGCGTAATTATCACTGGGTGAATATATATTACATAAATTATAGACTGTATTATTGAGTTCCACTTGCGCCACGGCAAAGCGACCGTTCTCGTCAAGATAAGATTTTATGAGTTTATACTGTTTGGTATTAAACATGATAGCTGTCCCTCGACTATTTGTTTCTCCATGAGAAAATACAATCTGATTGCCCCATTCTGATGTCCAGTATGGTTCATCGCTTTTACTGCTGTGAGTTTCTTGAATAAATACAATGCTTGGATTTAAAGTTTTTACATACAGAAAGAGTTGTCTTCTTTTATCTACCTGTCTTAAGCCTCTAACATTAAATGTTAATATATTTAGCATAGAAAAATGAACTTGCAAGGAAAAAGTTACAAAAACACACACTCACACAAACAACTACTAACAGTATTAAATGAAGAAAAAAAAAACAGAGAGAAAAAGCCCTAAGCTAATTACCTAGCTCTTGTTAAAACCCAAATTGAAAATCCTCAGAGAGGACAACTGGGAATTCAGAGAATACACTATATTACCTAAATAGCAAAGATCTATATTTCTATAACTGGGGCAACAGTATGCCTGATGAGGTCGCTTACAACGACATTCCTGCTTCCTGCCTGCTGTAACCCTACCTACCCATTTTCCCATTGAATAATTCGGTCAACATTCCCCCCCCCCGATTCCTCCCGATTGTCTCTTTTTTTTTCTTTTTTTGAATTGTTACAGCATGTCACAGAACACACAAAATATCGCCGTCCACGACCCCATACACCATGCACACGTGCACCATGACACGTGTACACAGTACGCAATTAAAAAACCTTCAACTTTTCATTTGTCGTCAGCAAAGCAATACATTGTATAAAATTGTTAAACTTATTGCCAACAATGTTACCAAAGAGGCCAAGGGGCGTGGCTTGAATTGACAAGGATATATCCAGTTATCAATAAGCATAATTGCCACGCCCATTGTACGTACTGACACAGTTATGACAGGGCGGAGTTGTGGCACGTGGGTGGGGGTGGCTTAAATGAAGATGCATCTCTTACATGAAAATTTGAGACATAATCCATCAAAATTATGTCACTCATATTTCTTTGCACCACGAAATCTTTTTTTTTTTTCGTTTAAGCCCTGGACATAACCACTGGGCATTTATTTATGCATTTGGCCACGATTTTACAATTTTGCCCTAACATTTCCCACGTGACCTGGGAGTAACAGGGCAGCATGTATTCAATTATTAAACAAAGAAACAATAAAAAAAAAAACAAAAAAAAATTACACATATCACATGAAATCTTGAACTTGAGACTATGCACCGAATTTCATACCAGCCACCCCCCACCCCCCTTCTCTAAATTCAGTCCACCAGCATGGCCTGTGCATGCTTCATGTTGCTTGCGATTCACTGCTAGAGACCAGGTTAATTCAATGCCAATTGTCAAATTAAAGTCAATCACGAAATGATTTATCAGTAACTGCATTTATCCATAAATTGACAGTCAAACACAGTCCACTGCTAGGGTCGTAGAATCCAGGTTCAAGTCAAATCACGAAATGAATACTACCGGTACCGTATTCCACTGGTAGCCAACACAGTCAATGACAAATTTATCAAAGGCATAGGCCTATACAGTTCAATGTTTTACAGATCTTGGCTTTGCTGTAAATTGTAATTCACAATACCACGATCAAGGACAATCCATCAGGAAGAGTCTCATATTTCATATCATACCGTAGCCAAGTATATTTCAAAGGACAAGTTATTTACATCAAATTCAATGTTAGTATTTATTTGACCAGTCTGTCCAAGCAGCGTCAGCGACTTGAACATATGATGATATCATAGGTTCATTTTAAATTCAAGTCGCACTGTGTAGAAACGTGATGCATACACACAGACATAAGTCATATTCCGGTAAAATTTCGTTTCCAATCCATTTCAGAACATATTTCAATATTAATGCAATTTAAGCATGAACGTTACGTATCTAATGTTTTGCGGAGATCAGTATCGCGAACTTCAAAGAGGAGAATAAAAATAAATTTTCGTCATCAATAAAAACGAAGTCGCTATTAAAGTTCGAGAGCACCAAGTATCTTTCTTACCCGGTTCCAGTGTATAGTTTCCCACTGATAAAAAGTTGCCCATTACGGAATGTTGGCTTGAGACCTCTGTCCCATGCATTCTTCATGACATCTCTCAGGCTCCTCTTCTTCTCAAGGTCCGGTTTGGGAAGATCATCCGTAATGTAAACCGATGACCCCTTCAATGTCGTTCTTGCCGTCACCACCACTTGCCGCTTTTCCTCACGATAAAGGAATTTCGCGATTATTGGACGTGTTTTGCCCTGCCTCTCCCAGCTACTTCCTAAACGATGGGCTAATTCTATTTTGACATCTTGGATTTTCAACTTTTCTCTGATCAGATCAAGTATTAGATCTTTGGGTTTTTCTCCAACCGATTCCTTGAGACCAAAGAACAGCGCGTTAAAGCTGCGCGAATAACGTTCCAACTTTAAGTTAGCCTCCTCCAATTCTTCTATCTTCTTCTCTTCTTTGTTCTGTTTAGTTTCGATTACATCTACCTCCTTCTCTGTATCTTTCTGTTTCTTCTGAAGATTTGTAAGGGCGCGATTCACACCATTCAGTTCACGCTTAAGATTTTCCACAGTTTCTTCCAACTTTTCTATTTTCTTCTCTCCTTTGGCCTGTTTCGTTCCGATAACATTTACTTCCTGTTCTATGGTATCTTGCTTCTTCTGAAACTTTTCCAGGGCCCGGTGAATTACGTTTATTTCTTCTCTCGCCTCTCGCTGTCCCTCTCTCACCACCTTCTCTAATTTCTCAATAGCTGTTAATATCGTGCGCTGATCTACGTCGTCTGCTAGACCCGCCACTGCGCTCTCCGCTAACATGTGCTTCTTCTGCGCGTCTTCTGCTGCGGTCTCCAATCTGTCTCCATCTCGACAGTAATCGTGATCCTTCTCCGAAATTCCTTTTGCATTATTAGCCTGACCTTTCTTTTTGTTACTTTTGTTCCCCGACATTTCGTATTTTCTGCTAAAAGCAACAAAATTCACCCAACTATCCTCTCTAGGAAAAAAACACGACCTCACACGATCATGCTACATCCGGGTCCCCGAGATTTATCAATGTGGGAATGGAGATCAGTTTGGGCGCCATGCTGCCTTTAGTCCAGCAGTCCCCAGCACAATCATAAGTGGAGCACATGTAATGCTAGACTAGTACCCATCCACTGCGCATGACCCGCTATCGCTAAGCTTGTGGACCAGTATCTAACAATCTCGAAACCAGAGCTATCCGGTCCTGTCCTCCCTACTATGCTCTGGGAGGGCGCTCGGCAGTACGATCGGTCATTGGATAGAACACAAAACCCTAGAATTTAGAACATAACGAGAGCGTATCTGTGGGGATCAAGCCGACGTCCCGACGTCATGAATGTTACGAGCGCGTCTGAAAGATGACGTAGCCTACTAGAATTCTTTATGCATTCTTGCGAAACATTTTTTTATTCTGACATCAACACAATGGCGGACTTTTCATTGAAAAAATGACGTGGATGGGAGGGGTAGGTATCTATGACTACAACCTGAAAATAGAACCGGTACGTTCTTTCATTCATGCATTGGATTTTCAACCGCTGGTGATCCATGCCAATCAAAACGCCACTACCAGTGGAATATCTTCGAATCATACGAACTGTTCCTTCCGTTCTACATTTTTATTACGGTGGGGCAGAGATCATTCCTGCAGCCGTTCAGACGAAAGGTATATGCAATCGAAGCCAGGAGATTGATTACACGTGTGCAAACTACAGAAATAGCCCCTAGTAACTGTGCAGGAGGTTTACAAAATCAACATAATTTTCCCCCTGCCTGTAGTTATACCAGTGGCCGATATGATGTCGCGCCAGTGGAAATGGGACCATGGGGATTAGCCCCAACCATAGCAACTCAACCCACCCCACTGATTAGTGTAGGTGATGACTTAGAGGCTCATGTCCCTTTACAAATTAAATACAAAATCTGGGCGGGGGATTATATTGAATTGCCACTACTTTTGAAAACAGCCGAGGAGTTGAGAGAGCAAATTTGTTCGCTTGCCCTGACAGGTAAGGAGGGTGAGCAAGTTTTACTCAAGCCAAAGACTCAAGTCAAGAAAATTGATAATATTGAAACTTGGACGTCAGCTTTCTTAATTTTCGCCAGTATATATCTGCAAAAACATCCCAGTAAAGCTAGACAGCTCCTCAAATATATGAGTGTTGTCCGGATGCTCGCTTCACGTGGGCCTGGGTCGGGGTGGATTGCGTATGATCAGCAGTTTCGGCTAAGACTGGCTAGAAACCCTAACATTTCTTGGGCGGCGATAGACGGAGAGTTATGGCTGACTAGTATGCTTCCCAAACCTAATTCTGGAGGGTCCCTGGCTTT
The DNA here is from genome assembly GCA_036873755.1 of Hanleya hanleyi. Classification (NCBI taxonomy): domain Eukaryota; kingdom Metazoa; phylum Mollusca; class Polyplacophora; order Lepidopleurida; family Hanleyidae; genus Hanleya; species Hanleya hanleyi. The sequence goes on from JAVTVY010015999.1 coordinate 45,314, forward strand.
CAAAACCGCGACAAGAAATCTCAGGTCTGCTTTAAGTTTAATGGGGATGGTTGCTCCAGAAGACCATGTAAATTCAACCACAACTGCAGCCATTGTGGTGGCACACATTCAGTGAAGACCTGCTTCAAGAAGAATAATTTTCGTTCCTCAAACACAGGAAAGCAACCCTCAAATGACAGGCAGTAAAACAGGTTTACAGCTTCAGCGGCCATGCAACTTTTCCTATTGTGTATTTGACCCTTGTAAATTAGCTACTACTCCCATAAAGCTTGATCGTTTATGTTGTTGGTTAGAAGACTACCCCAAATTAGACGATAAGAGAATACTAGAATTGGGTTTTAAGGAAGGTTTCTCATTGCATTATACTGGTCCCCGCATTCCATCTGATGCTAAGAACTTAAAGTCTGTCAATTCAGCAGAGGACATATAGCAGCCGAAAAAATTAGAAAGGAAGTAAAAATGGGTAGGATAATTGGGCCATTTGCTCATAGGCCTATACCAACACTTAGAGTGTCCCCTATCGGGCTAGTTCCGAAAAAAGCCCCTGGCGAGTATAGATTGATTCACCATCTGTCATACCTATGGTGTTCTATTTGGGCCAAGTTTGCGTCGCGTGGCGACTTTTAGAAACTCGCCACTCGCCACGCGCCGTGAACCTCTCCGGCGCGCGGCGACTGGCGACTTTCTGCTATCTCTCAACCTGCAAAAACTCGCCGGTCGCCACCCGCCATAAAACACGGCGAGTTTCGCTCTATCTCTTAACCTGCAAAAACTCGCCGCGCGCCACTCGCCGGATGAACCACGGCGCACGGCGACTGGCGACTTTTGACTGTAGTGAAACTCGCCACTCGCCACGCGCCGTGGACATCTCCGGCGCGCGGCGACTGGCGACTTTCTGCTATCTCTTAAGGGAGTAGAGGACGTTCATTTCCCTGCTCTTATGGGGCTACAACATGGTGATTTGTCGGATTTTTGAAAACAAGCTGAATTAACTAACAAAAGTACGCAGACATCTCAAAATGGAATAAAAATCAACAAAAGACACAACACAACCATTTATGCGTTCTACTGGTGGGTCGATAGTGTGATGGGACGGACCAAAAAATTAGCATTTTAAATTCAACGGTTGGAGGGTGCAAAGTGCTCCATAGGTTAAAAATTATTCCTCCGGAATACCCCCAAATTCACTCCTATTCACTTTCAACAAAAAGAAAACTTCTGAATGGCTAATAATTGGAACTTCAATAATATTCTCCACACCCACCCTGATTCCCCACCCCCACCCCCTCCTGGAAATAGGACTGAAAAGGCTCAGTTTATCTGTTATAACGCTAATATTTTCTAAGAAAGTATGGTGTCCCCCTGTTTTTATTACATATTTAACAAGCACTGTATGTGTTTAGTATTATATAGCAAAATGGGAAAAATTTGACCTTGGGAAGTTTGATTTATTGAGCATCAAAGAAGAAAAAAATCCAAATTTCCCTATGTATTCAGTGTTATGGCTTTTAAGTGGTATACATGCTTTTGGCTACCATATTTTTTTAACGAGTATGGTGACCCCCTATTTTTTTTCCATGGATCATCTTCTCCTAACCTGATGAAAAAATCCTGAAATTTAAAAAAAAATTCAACCTGCAAAACCTCGCCAGTCGCCACGCGCCGTAAAACACGGCGAGTTTCGCTCTATCTCTTAACCTGCAAAAACTCACCGCGCGCCACTCGCCGGACAAACCACGGCGCGCGGCGACTGGCGACTTTTGACTTCTGGAATTCTCAGGACTTTTTTCTCAAGTGCGCATGCCCGAGGAGCATCAATTATGCAGTTGCAATATCATAAATCACAGTCGCGATCTCATAGAATTTGAGGAAGTAAAAAATATGTGGAAACTGTTGAAAGAAATACGTCTTTTCATCTTTAAAAATAGGGTCTTGATAGTTTGTAGGGTTTGTGATACAGGATAAAGCAACCCAACAAAGAGCCGCTCTATGGATTAAAACAGCAATAAAGGATCTCTTATACAAAGATATCGCCCGTTTTTAACATAAAACTTACGAAGAAAGAAATTCAATCATCCAGAGAAAATGTTAGCATTATTTCTTACTTTTTTAATCAATATGACGATGACGCTCTATTCGCTTTCTTAATATTTCATTCAGCATATTAGTTGACGTTGCTTTTATCTTGTAAAACAAAATTCCCGCGTCGAGTGCTTTATTGTATCTAAAATAAGGAACAATTTCAAGGCGATTCATTCTGAATTGAAACGATATGCTGTTTTATAAATATATATAGGCACTTATATAAAACGAATGAAAAAAACGGTTGAAAATGTTGTCTTGGTGTTAACTTTTTAAAATATACCAGCAGATAATAACGAGAGTATGCAAGTTCAGAAACGGATAACAATTATTTTAATAAAAAAATATCTGCACATTTGACAAAATTAAATTGCCCTATATGCGTATTGCATTAAAAAGAACTTGTTTCAAAAAACAACTATATTAATTATTACAGATAGCTTACATCTTCAAAATTAGTCACATAGCATCAGATGTAGCTGGAGAGTTCATTCATTAGAAATGATGTATATTTATGCACGAGGAAGAGATTTAAAATTAAATTAAATGACAACATGTTTCGAACAAAATATTCCGATAATTGATGCTCCCCGGGCATGCGCACTTGAGAAAAAGTCCTGAGAATTCCAGAAGTCAAAAGTCGCCAGTCGCCGCGCGCCGTGGTTCATCCGGCGAGTGGCGCGCGGCGAGTTTTTCCAGGTTGAGAGATAGAGCGAAACTCGCCGTGTTTTACGGCGGGTGGCGACTGGCGAGTTTTTGCAGGTTAAGAGATAGCAGAAAGTCGCCAGTCTCTCCGGCGCGTGGCGAGTGGCGAGTTTCTAAAAGTCGCCACGCGACGCAAACTTGGCCCAAATAGAACACCATACATACCCGAAGAATACTGGAACATCAGTTAATGATCACATCCCCTCTTCTCTGTGTTCTGTCTCTTACTCCAAGGTTGATGACGCCGTGGCAATTATACAGAGACTAGGAAAGGGGGCCCTAATGGCCAAAGCGGATATTAAGTCTGCCTTCCGCTTATTGCCCGTTCACCCTCGTGATTTTGACCTGTTGGGATTTAAATTCCAGAATTCTTTCTTCATCGACACCGTCCTTCCTATGGGATGTTCCATTTCCTGTGCTACTTTTGAGCGATTTAGCACATTTCTTGAATGGTGCGTAAGAAAAAAGACAGGCTGTGACACAATGAAGCATTATCTTGACGATTTCTTTTTCGCTAGTGCCGCAGGATCTCCCGTATGTAACTATCTAGTTCGTACATTTGGGGAAATTTGTGATGATATTGGGGTACCTTTAGCCGACGATAAGCACGTGGGTCCCTGTACTTGTTTGCCTTACTTGGGTTTAGAATTTGATTCGAGGGCAATGGTGGTTCGGATACCTATGGAGAAGATAACCGAGCTTAGAGATCGTCTCAAGGCAATTAGTAGTCGCCAAAAAATTACTCTACATGACCTACAATCCCTCATTGGAATGCTGAATTTCGCCTGTAGAGCCATTATCCCGGGTAGAGCATTCTGTAGGCGTCTTATAGATGCTAGTATAGGGGTAGTAAAGCCACATCATCATATAAGGCTCAATTCCGGAATGAAAGAAGATTTATTGGTGTGGCAACAGTTTGTTGATCAGTGTAATGGGGTGAGTGTGTTTTTGGACCAATATTGGTCTTCCAATGATAATCTCCAATTATTTACCGATGCAGCAGGTAGCCATGGGATGGGGGCTTATTTTCAGGGTCATTGGGCATATGGCCGTTGGCCAACAAATTGGCATGATACAGGTATCACCAAAGATATCACATTTCTCGAGCTATTTCCCATTGTGGTTGCTATCGAAATCTGGGGGTATAGGTTGAGAAACAAGAAAATTCTCTTCCGCTGTGACAATAAGGCAGTGGTTGAAATTGTAAACAAACAGACAACCAAGTCTACAAGGGTCATGAAGCTGGTGCGTATTTTAGTGTTGTCCTGTTTAAGAAACAACATTCTCTTTCGGGCACGTCACATTGCTGGAATTAATAATGAAATATCTGATTCCATTTCGCGCTTGCAGTGGCATCGCTTCCATCAGCTGGTTCCTCAGGCAGACAAAGTTCCGACACCTGTACCTCAGTGGATGTGGAGCATTTAGAAGTAGAAGCGAGCCGTTTGTTACAGCATTCTGTCACCCCGGACGTGGGCAGCTTATGACGTGGGAGTTACCTCCCTTCAGCGGTTTAGAGAGCAATATAATTTACCCATTATTTGGCCTGTCCCAGTTTCACAAATTATCCAGTACATTGCCGATCTTTCATATAAGGATTACTACGGTGGCTTGTTAGGGCCATGCATTGATTTTTGCAATTATCTGCCTTTTACTAGTTTTCAAGATTTCACTTTCGCGTTTTCTGTAATTTCTTGCCATTAACATCGATTCATTTCCGAGATATAAAGTTGTTTTCTGGTTTTAACAATTTCTTCTATCCATTTTCATGCGACTGCAAAAATCGAACAACCCATGTGAAAACACTAAAAATTAGCAAAAACATCGAAAAAGTATTTCAACCGCGGTGAAAAGTATTTCAACCGCGGTTGAAAGTATTTCAACCGCGGTGGAAATACTTTCAACCGCGGTTGAAATAGTTTCCACCGCGGTTGAAATACTTTCAACCGCGGTTGAAATACTTTTCACCGCGGTTGAAATACTTTCAACCACGGTTGAAATACTTTCAACCGCGGTTGAAATAGTTTCCACCACGGTTGAAATACTTTCCACCGCGGTTGAAATACTTTCCACCGCGGTTGAAATACTTTCCACCGCGGTTGAAATACTTTCCACCGCGGTTGAAATACTTTCAACCGCGGTGGAAATTACACGGCAGTTTCTGTGGGTTTTTTTGCTATTTCTGATGTTTCACGCTATTTTCGAGGTTTTCGCTAATTTCCAGTGTTTCCATGTGGTCGTTTGAATTGTTCTTGTCTCTTGAAAATGAATTTCCAGCGTTTTCGTATGGAAATGGTTGCAGTACGTTGCAGTTTCTTGAGAATGAATAAAAAGATCAGGGATAAATTTTGAAAAATCGAAAATGAATCTAAGATGATGACAAGAAAAGAGAGAAAATGCGAAAGTGAAATCTTGAAAATTAGAGAAAGGCAGAAAATTCGAAAGATCAATGCATGGCCCTAACAAGCCACCGTAGATTACAGCCCAGCTACTGTTCAAACGTATTTAGCTGGGATATCCCATAAGCATAAGTTAATGAATATCAGCGACCCAACACAAAATTTTATCATCAAAAAGATGTTCGAAGGCATGAAGCGCTCAAACCCAAAGGTGGATCGGCGACTTCCCATTACTGTGCCTTTACTCAATAAGATATCAGGAGTACTGGCATACGTTTGCAGTTCACAATATGAATGTGCACTTTTCAGAGGTGCTTACGTTTAGCATTCTGTGTTTTTTTACGTGTGAGTGAAATAGTATCCGATTCGAAAGAAATCCACAATCTGAAAGCCATCGGAGTCTCTGATATTTTAATCGATAAACTTCAGGGCATGATCAAGCTTTTTATTCGCTTCTCAAAAACAGACCAGTTAGGAAAAGGGACAATGCTATTGATATCTGACAGTAAAGACTTGCGTCTCATTGAGATAATGGAATCATTCATGCAAGCGCGATGTGGTGTGATGGGCCATCAGCTCTTTGCTCATTTTGATGGCTCACCTTTGAGTAGATACCAATTTGCCGCTATGTTAAAGCCCTGGTATTTTTGAATATTCCAGTCAAGCAATATACAACTCACTGCTTCCGCATTGGACACGCAAGCATGTGTCATGCAATGGGTGTCCCAGCTGAAGATATCAAACTGCTCGGTAGATGGAAGTCTGAGGCATATAGGAGGTACATACGCATCCCATCGTATGATTAGCTTGCAGTTTTCATAAGCTTATAAATTTAACACTTTCTTTATGTGCGCAATTTTCCTAACACATGTTCTTTTGAGTTATAGATTATAGAGGGAGTAGAAGCCAGCATACGTCGGTATGGATGGTCGGGTCCAGCATAATTTACTGGGCGCAACGCAGAGCGGGTGTTAAATCTAGTGGATTTAACCTTGGCCTTTTCCGACAGCATGGAATAGAAATACACTGGATGGGAGTTCGCGGCATGCGGTGGTTTCCAGGCGTTCTGACGGCCATCAGTAAGAAGTTAGCTGTGTTGCCTAGCCCAGATATAATAATAATTCACGCCGGGGCTAATGATCTCTCACTTGCTAACTCTTGCTGTCTTCATCATAATATGAGCAAGGATTTGTCACATCTTATTGCATTATTTCCCAACGCTAAAGTAGGGTATTCGCATATGCTTCCAAGGCATGTATGGGCAAAGGCTCGCGACCCTAAGAAGATCGAGAAAGCCCGGAAACGTGTCAATCGCGCTGTTTCTAATAAGTTGTTGAGTGCTGGTGGCTTTGTTATTCGCCACCCTGATATTCTCTTGGAGTCGCGAACTCTGTCGCCTATAGGGACTGACTTCTTCCTCAACGATCTCGAAGGTGCTCTAGAGGAGCTTTATTTGAGAGATGTGCGCGTGTTCCCTCCAGTGGACTATTAGTATTCCAACTAGAAAATTTAACGTTTAACCTTACAGGAATGTACTGATATGGCTCATGGTTTTCTTGTGACGACAAGTTTGGGGCGAGCATCTACAGAGAGGCTCGTGTGGCATAAAGATTTCATGCGGCAAAATATGGCAATTTTAAGGCATGTACATGTAAGTCATGTGTGGGCTTTGTTTGTGACCAGTCAAAGTATTTTTGGGGTGGACACACTTCTACTGATAACTTATGTCACCATGAGGAATTGGTGGAGATGTGGCCCATGTATACATATGCTTTGTGGCCTTGTGTTTACAGCCTCGCTTATGTTACCATGAGTGGGGGTGTGTGATTTTACAGCCTCAAGTTATGTTACCATAAAAGGGGGTGTGTTTACTTAGGCTAGTCATATATGCAATGTTGTGGTTGTATCGACAGTCTGAGTGTGGAATTGCCTTCATGATATCTTTGTCTTGTCGTTTAATAAAACCATGGCCATATTTTATTCCAGCACATTCATCGCCTTATTGTTGTTTATTGTATTCAGTACTGAAATAGGGTAATAATGACGGAAAACGATTACATTGAACAGATGAATATTTTGGATCATATTATTCTTCGAGCGGTAGAACTGGATAATCTATGCATGTCACGATTTAAACCTGGACGCGGTCTTGTATGTGTTGATTTTTATTGGTTCTTTAGAATATTTTGGTTCCACGTGTGTGAAACTAAGACTTGGTTCATTGTAATGTGTCGTACATCAGATGTTTATCAGAATTTGGTTATCCCTGGAACTAAAGGATATATGATGTTTACATTCGAAAAACTCCTCTGTGTGTTACGATAATAACGCTAATTTTTTTTTAATAGAAAATCTAAAAATACACCCTATTCTCTTGGAGAATATATATTGAAATATCAGGCTGGGAAAAATTACGATGGCATGCAGCTGCATATTAATAAATTGAAATGTGATCCTGGACAATATTGCTAATTTTGAGGCATTTAAAGGGAGGATTTCTCTTGTGACCACATTATGATCCCTGAAACCAAAATCAAGCTTGATTTTTTTATACGATCAAACTTCCTAATATCTTCCGTGTAAAAATAAATCTGGTTTGCGGAATCATATTTTTATTACAAGGGGAAATCCTCCCTATAAATGCCTCAAATATATCAAAATATGCCAGGGAGCACATTTTGATGCACCTGACCATCGTCACTTTTACCAAACTGACATTTCTGTATGTATTCTCCAGGACAAATATGGTTTGGCAGGTTTGGATTGAAAATAATATGAGATATCGCCAAAGAAAACTGAGTTTTTTCGCATATAAATTTCACACATCTTTGGTTCTTTGTCTGATACACAGAACAAAAATCTACGCAAAATACAAAGAATCAAATTATATTATAAAGAACCAAAAAGAACTAAGATATCTAAGAGTGTAGTGATATTTTCAATGGGGGCATTCAGATATTTGTAACTAACCATGGAATGTTACAGGTTAATGAAATTGTTTTTCCGTACTATTTTGGATAACTGATAATTAATGCACACTGCATGTACCCGGAAAAGACAGTATAAAAAGACTGTTGGGTGTAAACTTGTGTGTCAAATAAACAAACATATATATATATAGACATATATCAACCAGATCTACCGCTCTATGACATATGTTACATGAATCGACATGTGTCGCATAACGTCGAGGAATATGAACACATAAATGTCCAGCGCCATCCCATGTTTCAGTCAAATATCGGAGCTGGTAGCAAGACAACAACATTGGGTAAGTTATTTGAAATTCGTACTCTTATAATAGATATATGGTATACTCTCAAAAATGTGAGTGAAATTCACTCGAATTTGAGTGAAACTAACTCAAATTTCATTCAAGTTTGAGTTGACAACTCTTTCAAGTTGAGTGAAATCGAAAGTGACTCACGGAATTTTTCACTCAAGTGCATTATTGGACGGAATTTCCACTCTTACTCAAGTTTTTAGTGAGTACAAATAAATGTCCAGCGCCATCCTATGTGTTGATCAAATATCGGTGCTGGTAGCAAGTCAACATCCGGTAAGTCATTTGAAGTTCATATCGGTCATATCCGTGCTTATATAAGGAGCCATGCATGCATGCATGGTATATGTAAGTTTTCAAAACAGGGTAAAAATCCTAATAAAAATTAGTGGACCGACCCATGCTCCATTTGAAAATCCAGATAACATAGGGAATTGCCTTGGTTTTGAAGCATATTCATGAAAAAATCATACAAATATTATTTAACTTTCTCTTATATTCCGTGGGTAGTTTATTCGGGCATTCTCACAATAACACAGCTTTCCTGAAGGGAGAAGACAAATATCTTCGCCATGTTTAAATCGGCGCAGAAAAGCACCGATTATGTTATTGTGACATTGCTCGAATAAACCACCCACGGAATGATTCCCGTGATTTAACTTAAAAGATGGATTTGATTATGCATATGTTGGGTGGAGAAAATGGCGCGTAAAGTATCGTTTCAGGCTGCCGGGCATTTCGGTCAGGCAAATTAGAAGTTTTTGTCGGTTAGACGGGCAGACACGACATTCAACAGAAATCAGCATTGGGCTGCATACATGCCTGGTATATAGTCAAGTTTGGACAGCCTAAATAAGGAGTACATGGGGGCATTTTGAGCTCTTATTTTGTACTCCATTGGGTTGGTGTAAATAGGGGCCTATATTTTTATGAAACATTCAATCTGATACACGTTGCATACCTCGTTTTTTTTGCTGTCCACTTCTTTCCATATGTATAAAAAGAAATAGACAATTTTGTGGACTTCAATTAATATTTTGGCCTGAAATATCGTATATTTTCTCCGAAAATGAATATTTTTCTCTGCAATGTTATCCACCCGCAATGAAATATTTCACGTAACATAATTTTTAGGTGACATAATTGTTTGGAAGAGCTCTGATATTAGTGACAACAGACAAAAACAGTTTTTAAAAATATTTTTTGTTCAATTTATATATGTTTATTTCAGAAGAAGGGGAATTGATGAAAAAGTACCCTTGATATATGCTATATTTATGTTCAGCATTGAGAGCTTAATCTACCCGGCCTGGTCGATTTGGGGGTCTGGCAAAAAGGATCATGCAAAAAGTCAGTTGTCCAAGCGCTTTTTATCCCCGCCTCGGCATATGCAGTTGGTCAGACCGTAGCCACAACTGTTCCTATCAATAATGCCTTCGGTTGATAGTCACAAATGACGTTCATTGATCTCCGTGTGCTATAACCCGTACCGTATAAAAATTCCTTTTGATGCTCCTTACCTGTTATTTTCGGGAAGCTAATTCCTTCTTTGCCACGCTTGTCGCTTTTATTAAAGTTTCCGGCGCTGGTGATTAGCTGTACTCGAGCCGTTTTCACATCGACCCTGACCTTCCCCATATTACGGTAGACGCCATATTGTATAACTGCGCATGCGTAGTGGCCCAAATACACGCAATATGGCGTCTACCGTAATATGGGGAAGGTCAGGGTCGATGTGAAAACGGCTCAAGTACAGCTAATCACCAACGCCGAAGACTTAATAAAAGTGACAGGCGTGGCAAAGAAGGAATTAGCTTCCCGAAAATAACAGGTAAGGAGCATCAAAATGAACTTTTATACGGTACGGATTATAGCACACGGAGATCAATGAACGTCATTTGTGACTATCAACCGAATGCATTAATGACGTCACGTGATCATGTTACAGGTTAATTAATCAAACTCTATCAGGCATTTTTTACGTTCTGCTTCACGCCTCTCAGCGTAGCGCAAAGCACCTCGGAAATTTATATCTGACGGTCGTAATTGATAGATGAAGTGCCAAGTTATAGTAAAACACCAAGTAACAATCCGATCCCCATCGTCTGGCGAGGGGGACCATCTACGCTAAAAACACGGCGTGAACAACTAAGTTTTCTCAAATCCATATCCTATCGATCACCACCGTTTATTTGGGTGTTCGGGAGGATATAATTGATTTAACAGCATAAATTCACACACATAAACGTTTCCTTCCAGCTATCTCTGTTCACCTGAATGATTTCGCGCAGTGAGGTCAATGAACATGCGTACACGATACATTTAAATGAGGTCACGTGACTCTCTTTCGGACCCCGAAGTCATCGTCGCACTACCACAATATGTGGTCGGATGTTTGCAGAGCTAGCGCTGTTGTGGTAGTGCGACGAAGGCTTGGGGGTCCGAAAGAGAGTCATTTAAATGTATCGTGTACGCATGCTCGTTGACCTCACGGTGCGAAATCATTATAAATGAGATAAACCGCAATCTCACGTTCGGCTATTTCCGTATTGGCTGTTTTCGCAGCTAAAGTGAGTTCTGGGGCTAGATTGGATAAACAGAGATGGCTGGAAGAAGACGTTGGTATGTGTGGATTTATGCTGTTAAATCAATTATATCCTCTCTAAGACCCAAATAAACGGTGGTGATCGATAGGATATGGATCTGAGAAGACAGTAAGTTACTAAACTCAGTTGTCCACTCCGTATTTTTAGCGTAGGGGGATCGGATTTTTACTCGGTGTTTTACTATAACTTGACACTCCATCTATGAATTACGACCGTCAGATACAACATCAATTCATAGATTGTTTCCTCCATCTAGGTTATTTAATGGCAATGCCGTCGAACGCTATACGTGACAAAGGACGTAACAAGCCTTGTATGCGTTGTAGGTCTATGCGCCGCTGACGTGATGGACCTGGAATACAACATGGCGCTTCCTATTTCGTCAATCTCTATATCTTTGCGTTTATGTGGTGCGAATGTTCATTGGGCGTTTGCAGTCCTATCAGTGATATGCAGTGATATCACATTTACGACTCGATATCGTTTCCATACATTTTCGATTAAAATTTCATTTTGTACCTATTTTCAGGATCTTTCATCTACTACAACATAGAAGATGAAGACTCGTCTAGGCGTATCAGCATGGGCACTGATATTTGTGTTTCAAATGACGTACGCTGCTAAAGTGTTGCTCATACCTAACCCCATGTACAGTGTGTGTTTTGAAGTGATGACCGTTGGAGAGGAGCTCCTTCTAAAAGGTCACGAGGTCGTGGTATATCAGATGGAAGGGTTCGTCAAGATCTGCCCCGGGAACAACGGCATGAGAGTGATCACGTACGACGATCAGGGACTCAATCTCACAGAGGCGACGAAAAAATGGGAAAATTTTATGGAATCTGTGTTTTTAGGAAAGACGAGCGTGAAGACGTTCATGAACATCATACATATGGGTCAGGGCCAGGAGAAGATATGCCAATTGGCGCTGGGTGACCCGGTTGCTTTGCGAAGGATTGAGGAAGAAAAGTTCGACTTTGTTTTAATCGATGGTTCTACGCCAAACGCATGTTACGCCGTCATTCCATATAAACTTAACATCCCTTTCGCGTCCGAGTCTGGCCATCATATCACATGGCCGAACTATCGTCCGTTTATGCCCAATATTGCTGCAGATGTGATGACCCCGCTCTCAAACGACATGACACTGCCAGAAGTTCTCTATAATGCCTTGGCTATAATGGGGAGATATTTCTACATGATGTATACACTTCCTATAGAACACGTGAATAAATATGCTCCAGAAATGAACCGCAAAGAAGTCATAGATCTGCTCTTCACAGCCGATCTCTACTTAGACAACGAAGATCCCATTCTGGGATACGCTGTTCCACAAATGCCCAGGGTTGTTCAAGTGGGCGGATTGCTGACGAAGCCTGCAAAACCACTTCCGGTGGACATTGAATCGTTTCTCAACAAATCTGTGAATGGAGTAATTTTGGTCTCATTTGGCTCAAGCGTTCACATTCCAAAGGAAATTGATGAGAAATTCACAAGAGCCTTCTCACAGTTGAACATGTCGGTGTTGTGGAAGCACAATGTGGATGAAACAATCGGGAACATTAAAAAGATGAAATGGATTCCACAAAATGATATTCTTGCTCATTCAAATGTTCGACTTATGGTATATCACTGCGGCAAAAACGGGGTCTACGAGGCCCTTTATCACGGCGTCCCACTCGTGTGTTTTCCGGCTATGTACGATCATCCACAGATGGCGACAAGGCTGAGACACTGGACAGTGGGTACCTCACTGGAATTTAATTCTTTCACTTCAGATGATCTCAGGGATGCCATCAACGAGGTGTCCTACAAGCAAACGTACAAAAACAATATGATGAAACTGTCCAAAGCGTTCCACAGTTATCCGTTAACTCCCCGCCAGAGGGCAGGTTATTGGCTGGATCACGTGATCACCCACGGTAGCGCCCACTTGCGATCTAGTGGCGATAAGATGCCAGCGTATAAGCTGATGATGCTAGATTTATACGTCCCGCTTTTCGTCATTTTTCTTGTAATAATCAAGATAACACTCGGGTTATTCCGTAAATTCTGTCGGCTGTTTACAAGGAGGAGCATAGTAAACAAGCAGAAATCTCATTAACGGCATATTTTAATTAAGCAATAAAATATATCAATACATATGTATGTGTATACATATGTATATAGCATAACTGTCGATTTGACATGCATTTCATATAGATCAGCTCACGCAGTCCTGTCTTCAGATTGGGGTCATCGTTGTATGGCAAAACAGATGTTTGTAGAACAGACGATCAACAACAATTACATGTTATTCTGGGATGTTCGATGACCAGTACCCCCAAACTAAAGCTGAGAAATCTTGTGGGTTGCAATTAATTACATACGACTGAATTGAAAACAAGTCATAAGCCTGTCATATCATTTTATCACGTTTCTGTTTTATTTGTTTAATGCTGTTATTGTTGTGGCATAGCATGACTTGAATTAAATACTTTACGATATTGATGAATATATTTGTGAATATCTCGTTATTTTAAAAGGACCTGGCGCGCTTGGGGGAGGATTGTAGCAACTACTAATGACACAATCGTCGCAATTGCGTCAATTGTGTCATTAGCAGTTGTCAGGTCGTCAGCTAATGTCGTAATTGCGTCATTAGCAGGTGACTCTACATGCAGAGTCAACCAATAATGACGCAATTACGACATTTGTGTCATTAGTGGTTGCTATTGCAAGTACATGTATATCAAAGATTTAGTCATACATCATGTGTGATATATTTTTGCCTCAAATAATCACTGTTTCTCTGTTGTGACAATAAACGTCAACATGCTCGCCACCATGTTTTTTAGTGACAGAGTCGCCTGCTATTGCCACAATGCAGTTGTGACATTAGCTGGCGACCTGATAACCGCTAATGACACAATTGTCATAACTGCGACAATTGTGTCATTAACAGTTGCTACAATAGTAGGATTCGTCCACAAAGTCATTCTGGAAATCCAGTCGGAGAATGAAGAATGGTGTAGACATCGTTTTCCCCGTTTATATGGGCAGAACATATGAAAAGTAGTTCGTTCATGTGCAAAATAGACTGTAGAATCAAGACATTAACAGACAGTGTCAGCGTGCTGTTCCAGCTGTCTCCCATCCAGCGATTGGTCATTCGTCCCGCGCCATTTTAAATTAAGAGGAGCATTCTCAATGGATCAGTATTCATAGGAGCCATTCCAATCGTCAAACACAACCACATGACTGCCTGAATACCCATGAGGTAACCTCGCCTCGTTTTCAATATAAAAATCTGCCGTCTGACTGGGAAAATGTTGTTGCTGCATCAGCCAGTCATTGGCCCTCCGTGAGTGAGCCCAATACTATAGGCTAATGTACAAAACTGAAGTTGTTCGGCCGGATTCAAACTGAACCGTGTGTGCGTGAGTAGTATACAAAACCCCCATTGACGTGCATTTTGCCGGGGGAGATAACTCTTGGGAAGGTCACGGGGAGTTCCGACAGGGGGCGCCACCAGCTCAAGAGACCAAAAACTACCTCCAACACAAGAGAGCTCC
>JAVTVY010016000.1:0-62345 GCA_036873755.1 Hanleya hanleyi
AGATGTTCCACCCATTGACCCTCTTCGGCACTGGTCTGAGTAGCTGGGACGGTCCATAAATCAAATTCACTGTTGGTAGAAGGACACGACTCGGCATGGATGAAAGCCATCTTTAAGAAAAGATATCCTTGGTCTTCTTCGATGTGCGTCGTCGCTGGGTCGGTCGTCGACTGGTGCGTGGTCTCGGTGGGGCAGCTCTTTTATTCCCTACGGTGCGTTGTGCTTTGGCAACCAAGACGCCTCCCGCTTCTTTGGCCCGCCGTTTCAAGGATTCTTTGGGTGCCGTACCCCCCAAGACATCACCAGCCACTTGCAGTCCACTGCGCACCGCTTGTTTGCCGATCGCTTTGACCCCACGCGTCACCAAGGGCAGGAACGTTTTGACGATGCTCCCGAGTATGTTTCCCAGTCCATGGCCTCGTTGCATGCGTGTACCCGCAAAGACAGGAAAGTTACCCCCGGCCTGTTTGGTGTAATGATCGACGTAACTGGCTGTATGGCATTGATAAGGCACCTTCATTATGCAAAGTGAACCGCTCGGACTTGACGGAAATGAAGTGTCAGCACCACTTTCCTCGTTCGAATGCCACCGATCGTCCCGTGTCGTCTCTTATATCGATGACGATGGAGCTAATATCGGTCTGACTGACCGGTAGATACACGATATGCCTGAAACTGTGGGTGACTTGAGCTCCATACGTGCCTTTCACCGGGCAGACGCGCGGTAGAGGTACGTTGCTGTCGCCGACAATGTGTGCATCGACCACGTCCGAGTAGACGTACAGGCCATACATACCACCACGCATGTCCATCGGGATGTGGCCTATCTCGCCGGTGGGGCCAGCGTACCCCTGGTAATTGAAACCCAGCATTTGCTGTAGGGTAGCACTGAGTTCGACACTCACGTTGGGGCTGAGCGTGAGATTGGCCTTGTCGTTGTGTGCGTTGTAATCAAAGTCCACATGATTTTTGAAGGGGAAAGATTTGATGGGTTTTGAAGTATTCGTGACGTCTCGTAGAGACTTATAATGCATCAGACTTCTCAGTCCACCCATGAACTCCTTGGGGTATCGTATTGACCTTCGGGTAGTTTGAGTCGAGTTTCTTGTCCTTCGTAGGTCACCTCGTACCATACTTCATTGGCTCGCACGTTGTACCACGAGTAAGGGTGTTGGATATCCACGAGTCCACATTCCCAGCGTCCAGGTAAATGCAACGGTTGTGGTAACTGGGTCACGTACTTGGTCAAGGTGTTGTCAGGAAACACATCAGCCGAGCTGTTACTGGGTAGGGCGAGGTAAAACATGATGACTGAGCTGTCCTGCTGCTGCTGTTGGTTTTAATACTTCTCCCAGCCCTTGGGCGCTAATCGTCGTGATGGTCGCGGTGATTTAGCTCTTGGTGGTTGCAGGGGTGGCGTGGTAAAAGGGGTGAAAACGTAGGCGCCCGCCGTGGTGGTGATGTGGGAGGTGACTCCGGTTCCCAAGGTTCTGGTGGTGTACTCACATTCTGCATAAAGGCCCAGCGCTGAGGGTTCCCCACCAATTCCTGTGGTACATGCATGTCTTTCAAGCCTTGAGCGAAGACCTCCCATCCTCGAGGATTCGTGTGCGTCCTGCGTTGACGCATCAGGTCATTCACTAAATCCGTCATGTGGGTGCCGGGGACCACCCGATTCTGTACCAGGAGTTCGCCTTTATCATTCCAAGTCATGTTAGGATTCTGTTTCATCCGTTGTAATACCAGGCCAGCTTGTTTCTTGAACGAGGCAGGTACACTCTTCAGGACTTCGTCTTCTACCCACTGTGGAGCTGTGGAAGGTACCCCACCCGGCTGTTGGAACGGTGCTGAGGTCGGCGGTGTGTCACGTGGTGATGGTGGTGGTGGTGGAGCAGAGAGGGTTTTGTATTGGTCCATGAACGTCATGTACCGCTGAAGCGTCTCATTGTACCGTTGTACTTTCTCACTATCGCTTAACCCTGGTCTCTGTAAGATCTGTTGCATCTCTCCATCGAGGGTGTTTATCGTCTTCACCGTAGAAGGGACAGGGTAGGGCGATTGGAGGTTTTGAAGGAGCCGAGGTTCGACGAGGACCATTTTTTTTCGTGTGGTTCATTGTCGGCCGAAGAGTCCACCCAATACTGGTCCCAACACGGAAGCGGCCAACAGTGCTAAGATAGCCCCGAGAAATCCACCTTTCTGTAACACCTTTTTCTTTTGTGTTTGTGGGACTCGCTTCTGGACTAAGGTTCTTAGACCTGTCTTATGCTTGGCCAACTTGGTCTTCTGAGCCGGAGTCAGTGGTACGTTGCCTTTTAAGATATTGAGTCCAATCTCGCACAGACAGCACACGAGAGCAGGGTCCACACCGCGTACAATGGTTCGGACTAACTCGGGTGGGGCCGTCTTCAATACACGGAGCGTGGGAGCGTGCTTCCGTACTCGCGCAGACATCCTGTACAACTAATGCTAGAACCCACAACTCTGCTCTTTTTATCTACTTTAGAGAACACAACCCTGCTGTGGTATTCATTCTTTTTTATTATCCCCATCATCAAAACACACACACACACCCCAGCTGGGGGAGCCACTGTAGGTGTGTTTACATTATTTTTGCATGTACACGTGGTGAGTCTCTCCGGAAAAGATGCCGGTCCGTAGTCGAAGGTGGTCGGGGGTGGTTTGCTTCAGGTCGAAGAGCATATACCCGTGCTGAGGGGTTGTGGCATCTTTAAAGGCTTCCAATGCAAACGGTGTGCGGCCGGGATACATCTGTCTCGCCAGGTGCAGCGGTTGAGTGGTATCTCTCGGGTTTTTGAAGACCACCATGTAGTGGGCATTTAAGCTGATGTTCCGATGTTCTTTGTTTTTACTGAACAGATTCTGCACAATGTAGATGATGCTGAGCCGTCGATGATGGCTGCCTTTGGTAAAGAGTTGGGTTACCCGCGCATCCGTCTCCGCCATGAGATCATCCAGAACCACCAAGGTGTCGGGTTCCAAATCGGCCAGGTTAGGTAGGCCTTCCACGAACGTGATGTGGGGCATTGCTGCATACGCTTCCTGCCATTCTCCGTAACACCACACGACTCTGGCAATGGGTGGAGTGATCATGCTGTCGGTGTGTTCGAGGAGCTTCCTGACGAAGTGCGTTTTGCCGGAGCCCGTCGGTCCTGCGATGACGCAGGTGAAGGGATGCTGCCACCGAGGGTCCATGGTTGGAGGTGTATCCGCTGTCGTGGTAACCCGCTCTTGTAAATTTTGTACGAGTGAACTGGAGTGGTGGTGGTGGGCACAACGTCGGTTGTCGTTGTCTGTTCACGTTCAGGGATGATGATGGTGGTGATGGGTACAACGTGGGTCGTCGTCGTTGTCGGTTCACTGTGAGGGATGAAATCCGGTGGGTCTTCAGACGTAGTGGATGTACTTGGTGTAAGTGTGGAGCTTACACTCGTTGTGGCTTGTACACGGGGTGTGGAGGTGGTGGTGGTGACTGGGCTGGATACGACTGGTGCTCTCTGTAGACCGGTTTCACTGGTGGCTGGTGTTCTCAGTTGGTTAAGTAACGTGCTGACATAGGCTACGTCGTAAAACACGCCTCCGTACAACACACTCAGCAGAGTTAGCACTAGTACACCAAAGCCTACTTGCACTTTGCGCGTTTTGGAAGACGCTGTGTTCAGAGACGGTTGCACCGTGTTCATGGTTGGACGTGGAATGAAGGAGGACGGCAGTGGTGTCTGGTTTTATAGCCGTTTCACCTGGTTGGCCGCGACCCAAGAATTGAAGGAACTGGGCCAGCCTTGCCATTTGACGAAATGAAACAGTTTGCCACGTTGACGTTCCGTTTTCAAAATCTGTTCCACCGTGTAGTAGTCTTGCTGTGATTTTACGACAGGCTGTAATTCCATCTCGTAAAACGTGCCTAGCAGCGGTTCCCCTTGAAGATCTTCCAGTTCGTAGACTCGCCGCTGT
This sequence comes from Hanleya hanleyi, assembly GCA_036873755.1. Taxonomy (NCBI): domain Eukaryota; kingdom Metazoa; phylum Mollusca; class Polyplacophora; order Lepidopleurida; family Hanleyidae; genus Hanleya; species Hanleya hanleyi. The sequence continues at coordinate 3,976 of JAVTVY010016000.1, forward strand.
CGGGGTAGGCGCCGTTTAATCAGGAAGTGCTCATCGCTCCAGTTGGGCAAGTAACTTTTCTCGAACTTGCCCTTGACTTTACTGATCCGAACAGGGTCCCCGACCTTGAACATCTCCTTCGTCGTTCGCTGCGATGGCCTGGGGTACAAGACACGCCGGACTTGGGCTTCATTGCGTTGGGTCACGGTAATGGGGGCTCTCTGTATACTTCGATGATAGGCTCGATTGTAACCCCTCACCAGTTTCGGGAGAACATCGATGTACCGCCTTGTATTCTTATAGGTGAAATATTTATACATGCGACCTTTAAATGTCCTGTTGAACCTTTCCACCACGGATGCCTTGGTCTCGTTGTACGTATGGAAGAAAAAAGACCTTCTGGGCTTTCAGAAAGGCTTGGAACGGTCTGTTGAGGAATTCCGTGCCTTCGTCGGTTTGCAAATACAAAGGTTTGCGCCCGGTCTTGAAGATGTCTTGAACGCCGCTATGAGATTCGCCCCCGTTTTCGTCCGGATGGGTACCACCCACGCATACTTGGATAGGATATCGATGCACGTCAAGATATATCGATTCCCATCGTTGTGTTTGGCAAAGGCGCTCATATCGACCAAATCCGCTTGCCACTGGGCATCCATTCCTCCCACGATGACCCGGTTCCGTAGAAAATGGCGACGGACAGCTCGATGTAAGGTATAGGTGTCTTGTTTTCTTAACCAATCTCGGACTTGAGCACGTTGTATCCCCTGGGGTTTGGCCGCTCGATAGAGAGCCGACAATGCACTATACGCAGCCGGACTGTCGGGACTGTAGTATAAGTTATCCAACACCTTCTCCCAGCGCTTCATGGTGACACAATGATGATGGACCCGGAGAGTATGGTTTATTTATAACAAGTTTCTACCACCGTTGTGTTGGTTGACTCAGTTCAGCCTGGTAATCAATGGCCTCGTCGTCGTCGTCGGGTTCATGTAGTTGTTGTTCATGGGGTTCAGCCAGCGCGTCCTCCATAGCACGAGCCCACGCCAACTCGTCTGATGATCGCTCGTCCGGTGTAAACAGCTGGTCCACAATAGGCACCACTTTCTCCAAGGCTGTCCACAGATCGGTGTCTAGGGTGAAGCCTTGCGTAGGGTCTTGGTAGCGGCCCAGGCGTAGGAAGAGGGAGGTACGGTATACGTAGATGACATTGTCTATGTGGATGAGGTGTCCGTCGAGCTCATCGCTCAACACTCGTTTAAATTTGGTCCAGCCGTCACGCTGTAGCGTCACCGTATTCGATACGGTCTCAGCGGGCGCCCAGCAAATAGCTCCACAGTCTTCCACCAGGGTGACTTTATCTTCATAGACGTGTAACCCCACCTGGGGTGTCAGGGGTAGGATGGCTCGTAGAACGGATGACATGCTTGCTCCAATGTCGAACGGTGAATGACACACACTCTGTCTGACCCTCGTATTTATAGTGTCAATACCACAGCGCCAGGGTGAATAGGGCACAGACTAGTATGAGGCCAACCAGCCGGTGCTGGTTCCGGCGTGAGCGCTGGTGGTCCATAGCCCGAGCATCAAGGATGGCTGTCATAGTCCAGTAGTGGTGAGTGATGGCACGCCTGTCCATCGAGTGCACTCTGTGGAGGACCGCTTCTGTGATCTCGTTCAGGATCTGGCGTCGTCCCTCGTTGTCGTCGCCATCTGCAAACATGGACCGGACCACTGCTCGGTAACCCGTGAATGAATTCACCACGGTGGCATACTGTAAAATGCGAGTCGCATGGGGCTGGGTCTCTGCCATGGCTCTGCAACCGTAGAAATGAAGGTGCGGGATCCAGAGGGACGTGTTTTAAAGACCAGATGTAGCTCTACGGGTGTAGTCCGTGATACGCAGTATTCTGATGGGTTATGTGGCTCCTATAGAGATAGTACTTCATCGACCGTGGGGATTACTTTTTCCAAGGCTGTCCATAGATCAGGGTGCAGAGTAAAACCACCTTGCTTGAGACAGAGGAGTCGAGCAAAATAGGGACCGCGGAAAATGTAGACGTCGTCACACAGGTGAATGCTATCACCGTCGAGGTCACCCAATAACACCCGTTTCAAGGTAGTCCAGCCTTCCGGGGATAAAGAGACACGCGCTGGTTCAGACGTACACCAACACCTACTGTCGTCGTCGATGAGCTCCACACGTTTGGGATACAACAATAGGGTGCAGTCCGGTGTAAGAGTGCGGGTCTCCCTCACACGCTCGTCTTCAGGCAAGACTTCAACCGGAGATACTGCTGGGTGCCAGGGAAAATCTTCTGCACGTCTCATGCTTTCGTGTCATACAAGCGGGTAGGCAAGCAGGCTGGCTGGCTGGCTGGCTAGAGGTGAAGCAGGCTAGAGGTGAAGCAGGCAGGCTGGTCAGGTGAGGTCAGGTCAGTCAGAGAGCTCCCCAAAGTAGTCCAATGATTATAATCCATTCACTAAAAATCACCTAATTTTATACCTTTTTCACCCATTCCCGAACATGCCCGAACCACGCCGCCATCTTGCTTTACAACATGGCCGACAGCCGCCATCTTGCTTTACAACATGGCCGACAGCCGCCATCTTGCTTTACAACATGGCCGACAACCCGAACATGCCCGAACACGCCCGAACATCCCCGAACCACACCGCCATCTTGTATTACAACATGGCCGCCAATGCCGAGTACACCGCCATCTTGTATTACAACATGGCCGCCACAACACCTATAGATTATGTTTATTACTAGGACGTCAGCGAAATACTAGTACCCATCCTCCGTATGGCAGAACTGTACAACCCAGAACAAGTCTAGACATGCCTTGATCACGTGATCGTCATTGGGAAACCCCCACTGGGGAATCCCCCGAAAAGTTCCGCCACACTCCGCCACCGGGGGGGGAACAAAAAAGTAGGTCAATGGGCTCTGTAATCACCTTTATATACTACTTACTTCCCTCTATACAGAAGTGGATAAATGTATTTTATCATGACGCGCAAACATGTGTATTAGTTAACGGTTTTGCGTCACCGTTCTTTCATATTTCGGGTGGCTGTCGCCAGGGAGACCCACTATCACCATACATATTCTTAACTTGTGCTGAGATACTTGCATCAATGTTAAGATCTAGCAAAAATATAACAGGAATTAAAATTGGCGATGTAGAATATTTATTGTCGCAATATGCAGATGACACAACAATATTTCTGGATGGATCGGTTAAAAGTCTTAACTCTTGTTTAGATACATTAGCACACTTTGCAAATTGTTCAGGCTTACAAATTAATGTTGACAAGATACGGATAATAAAACTAGGATCAACTAAAACATCAGATGCAACATTTCGAACAAGATGAAAATTAGACTGGTCACAGGGGGAGTTTAAATTACTGGGATTAATATTTACACACAATCTGACTGAAATGGTTGAAAGAAATTACAAAAATAAATTGAAAGAAATCCAAATGTCCATGAACTCATGGGCGAAGCCTGGACTCACACCCAGGTTATTCTTAAAAGTTTACTAATACCAAAATTAAACCACTTATTTTCGGCCCTTCCAAACCCGCCTGATCCAGTCATCGAAATTCTGCAAAAGAATTGTTACGAATTTATATGAAACTCAAAACTTGATAAAATTTCTAGGGAAACTGCATCTAAAACATTTAAAGAAGGGGGGTTAGACATTCCGGTCATAAAATATGTAATTCAGGCACAAAAGATATCATGGATGAAAAGACTCAAGTCAAATCCGAAGTGGGGTACAATGTTAAAATTGTATATTCCCCAGGACATATATCCATTACAAGTAGGTCCTGTGTTTCTTGGCGAAGCAGTTATACCATTTTTAGATAACGATTTTTGGCGGGATGTATTTTCAGCGTGGGTGGATTTTCAAAAACAATTAGGATACAAATCATGTACAGAATTTAGCAGTGAAAAGTTATGGTACAACAACAAGTTCACCATCAATAACCGTCCATTTTACCTTGCTAGGTGAAATAATAAAGGTGTCCGCTTCGTCAATGACCTTCTGGATGATACGGGAGAATTCCTTTCATTTTAAACATTCGAATCACGATTTAATTGTAAAACAAACTACTTAGGATATATGTCGGTTATAAAATCAGTTAAAGCAGCAGGAACTCTGATGGGATTCAAAACACTGAGAAAGCATCCTGTAGGACCTTTAATCCCGCCAGCTGTATCTCGTCTGTTAGCGAATAGAAATAGCTGTCAGATATTTGATAAAACATTACTTAACCCAAAATTCAAAAGAGCATAGGCACATTTAAAATGGGAAGAAATTCTTCAGAAATCTTACAATGAGCCGGATTGGAAACTGTTTTATATTCAGGTATCGAAATACAAGGAAGTGAAATACAAGTGGTTTCAATACCGTGTTATTAATAGAATACTGACAACCAACATACTTGCACATAAAATGGATAATAATGCTAGTAGTCTGTGCACATTTTGTAATAGGATCCCGGAGACTATTATTCATCTTTTGTGGTACTGTGATGAAATAAATTTACTCTGGAGGCAAATTGAATTATGGTTAGCCTCAGTAGGTATTAATATTAATTTTCGCCGGAAAATGTAATCTTGGGATTACCTGCAATGAGAAATAGTCCTCTGAATTATTTTTATATTAAATTTTCGATATACAAAATGAAAGTAGTAAAGAAAATCCCCTGCATAAGAAGCATACAGAACGAAATCAAAGCTATTTATGAAATCCAAAAATATATATATTACAAAAATGGTGAACGTACTAAATTTGACCAATATTGGTCAACTTTGCACCTCTTATTTCGACGCTGATGCTATTGTCACAGAAATTTTGACTCGTAAAATATATAGCCAGATTAGAGGCTCCTAGACCGTGCACACATTAGGTAAATATACTGATATGATATAGACTGTCCACTTTTATATAATAATATGCTATGTACATGTATATTATATAATATGATGCATGTACTATTGTATTCCGATGATTTCAATTTAGATTATGATTTGTATATGCTTGCCCAAAAAGTTGAATAAAGTTTCAATTATAAAAAAAAAATATCCATTTTGCATAAAATTAAAGATGGCTGCCAAGGTTTCTACCCAATCAGGTCCTAATTCAATAGGTTTCTGGTCCTTGACTAGGTAAATAAGCATACCAAATTTGGAATTCATCAGTGGAACCGTTTTCCGGCTATCTCGCTCAATAATGGACGTACGGACAGGCGGACGTATAAGACGACAATACCCCATGGCCGAGCGGTAAAAACATGGGTCTGTGCCTGATAAATTGAAACCTTTTGGCGTTGCAATTCATTGACGGATGGCAGAATTATACCAATTTTTTCATATATATGCTCAAACACAATATATGAGGGTCGGGCGAGGGCTAGTTTGGGAGATAGAGGGTGCGGCCATGCTCTACTTGAGGGTAGTGATGGTACGCTGACATGAAAGCCATAGAAAGCTCCCTGTACATGAACAACCGCACTGACAACTGCATGCCATCATCTGTCAGTTCGAAGACCAGCAAGGTTGAATTCAATTCAATTCAGGAAATTGATCATATGCACAGTTTGCACCCGAACTTTAGGAACTCAGTTGGAATTAATATAGTAAGTTAGATGTGTGGACACAAATGGTTGGTGCAGCAGCTTTAGGGTAAATCATATGATGTGGAATGCAATTATTTGATAGCAAAATTGAAGGAAATGTTGTCCTTCATTTAAGATGACACGAAATTAAAAAACTAGGGGTTCAGTACTGCGGAGATTTCCCCGCCAGTGATTTTATATTACACTTCTGAAATAAAATATGGTTCATGCAAAAGCTTCAGGGTAAATCATATGATGTGGAATAGAATGATTTCATAGCAAAATTGAAGGCCGATTTTAACTGGAACGGACAAGAAGAAGAAACTCAGTGGCGCCACCTTCAGGCAGATGTTGCTGAAATGCAGTAGCAACCGGCGTCTTGTCGCAAGGAATGCGTATGCTGAATTTCTGGAGAATCCAACAAAGCATTTGAAAGTTATTGATGGCAATGAACATCGCTTGTAGAGACATCCACGGACAGGAATGGACATGAAGAAGCGAGACCCAGTGGCGACACCTTCAGGCAGATGTTACTGAAATGCAATAGCAGCGGCTGAGCCGGTGTCTTGTCGCAAGGAATGCGTATGCCGAATTTCGGGAGAATCCGAAAAAGCATTTGGAAGTTATCGCTTGTAAAGAATTCAAGCTGACATCCCCGGACACAAAGAACCAAGATTCATTTTGACCCAGTGGTGCCACCTTCAGGCAGATGTTGCTGAAATGCAATACCGTCTGGCGTCTTGTCGCAAGGAATGCGTCTGCCGAATTTCGGAAGAATCCAACAAAGCGTTAGGAAGTTATCTCTTGCGGAAAATTCGAACAGACATGCACGGACGTACACGGACATAAAGAACCAAGATCCATTTTGACCCAGTGGCGCAGGAAGATGTTGCAGAAATGCAATACCGACTGGCGTCTTGTCGCAAGGAATGCGTATGCCGAATTTCGGAAGAATCCAACAAGGCGTTAGGAAGTTATCGCTTGCGGACAGACATGACACGTATGTCAGACACAGACATGTACGGTGCGAACAGACATGTACGGACGTACACGGACATCCACGGACACAAAGAAGCAAGAACCATTTTAAAGCGGCGGGGGACAAAAATTGTGCGCTTTTTCATACAAGTGTGAAACTTTGACAGTAAAACAACTTTGGAAATTTGACAGTTTCTAATATAGAGCCCGTTGATCAGTCGTCCATTGAAGAATTCCGCGTCCATAATCCAAAGATCTATTCCGTATAACAGCATTATCACCAAATTAAAGAAAAAAAGAAAAATAATAGTAATAATAAAAAAAGTAAAAACAACAAAATGAACAGCAACCATAGTGAACATAAAAATGGACTAGCTTCCCACAAGAGAGAAGCGGATAACAGTTTTCAATAGTGCCGACAAGACATAATGATATTCCAAAAATATCAAATTCGTATCGCTTATCAGTGTACTTAATCAATATGAGTTTCATTGTTAATTCGTTATCTAGAGAGTTATGTATCTGTCACGCTTTGATTGTGTCTGTTCATGTGAACACCATGAGGATCTTGAAGTACATGGCTTCCTACGGTCACTGGCCCCAGGTTAAGCGGAATTCGACAGAAGTTACGAAATTTAACGCCATAGATCTTGCACGCTACTCTCGTATTTCTCCATCAGCATGCGATATATATCGCTAAATTTGAGAAAGTTTGAGTGGAGACGATTGGTTGTATAGTTTCTGCAGTAATGTTTGTCGCGTTGATTAAATTCGTCACGTTTCACACAGGCACTAACAATTTCTACTAGACGTGTTATGTATACACGATATGCAAGTCCCACTGGGATATTACTGCCCAGAAAGGGATAAGGATAGCCATATCACTTTCTGACTTTCTCTTGTTTGCAGATTCCTGTTATTACAAAATGTACCCCACAAAGATTAATTTGCAGCCCTGAAGCTAAATGTCATTATGAATTTAGGACAAAAGCGACATTGTATAGGATTACCCGCATGGCGATAACAGGGAAAGCCATTTTGTTAACCACCACCGCTGTCTAACCTGTCCAAGGGCTGTGATTCTTATTGTAGCATTTTATCTGTTTTGGAGGCGACTGGCCCATCTTAGCTAGTGGAAGCGGGACTGTTCCTTAAAAAAAACCTCATTCCTCTTGCGGATCCCATTTGTCAACTACCGTGACACTCTCGAGCAAATGCAACTGTCCTTGGTCAGCATCCTTCCACATACTTACACCCATTATTGACGATGCGGCTTGTTCCTGATTCCGAAACACAACGAATATCAATATCACGACAGGAATTACTCGTCCGATGAAGTATCGTATCAAGCGAAATAGTTTTTAATAAACTTCCCGTAAAGACAGCATGCCTATCGCCTAATACAGCTTTGCATTCCGTTCAACCCGTGGTTCATACGAACAGTTACAATCAAAGCGTGACTGAGATACATCATACTCTTGTCTTTCATCTTGTGTCTTATATATTTTCAGGTCATATACACCCCGTCCTCCCGAGGGAGTAAGTTTTTCGGTGTCGGCTGCCAGCAATCTTGATTAAAGATGTCGGTTGAAATCACAAATCCACTGGTGACAGAAGGTCGAATCATCCAGCCAAGTAGTAGTATAAACACGAAACGAGTAAGGTTGACCTCTGTTTGACCTCTTGTTTGTGGAGGATTTGTGGAGGGTGCCACCAGTCCCGTATGACGTCACTTCCGGTCTGGGTGAATTGGGGTGTGTGTATTCCTTCGCGGTAATCATGGTAATGCGGTCTGGCGGTGATGCGGTCGGGTGAAAAAAGCTTCCTCGGAGAAAAAGTAATACCCAGAATTCAAATACGCTGCATGGTTCGATGGGGTCGTATGAGGTATCAAAGTGAAGCATTCGTGAAGGGGCATCTGATGTGGTGGGTGTGGGGTTGAAATATGGCCATTCTGCGCATGCGCGGTGGACCAAGTGTATGGAAATAGACGTTTTGGGGTCTAGGGGGGCCACTAATGGGTCGATGAAGTTGAGTGAGGTATCAATGTGAAGCCTATGTGAAGGGGCATCTGATGGGGTGAGTGTGGGGTTGAAATATGGTCATTCTGCGCATGCGCGGTGGACCAAGGATATGGAAATAGACGTTTTGGGGTCTAGGGGGGCCACTAGTGGGTCGATGGAGTTGAGTGAGGTATCAATGTGAAGCCTATGTGAGGGGGGCATCCGACGGGGTGGCTGTGGGGTTGGAATAGGGTCATTCTGCGCATGCGCGGTAGACCAAGGTTATGGAAATAGCCGTTTTGGGATCCAGGTGAGCCACAAATGGGCTGATGGAGTCGAGTGAGGTATCACTGTGACGCCTAGGTGAGGGGGCATCCGATTGGACTAGTGTCTTGGCCGTTGTCCACATTCTGCGCATGCGCAGACAGGGAATTGTGGGAAACGGGTGTGGAAATAGACGTTTTTGCGGTCTAGGTGAGCCACGGAGGGTCCGATGGAGTCGAGTGAGGTATCAAAGTGAAGCATTCGTGAAGGGGCATCCAGTCATGGAGGGGTGCATGTAAAATGAGGGGTATGACGTCACTTCCGGTGTGGGTGAATTGTGACTTGTGGATAGGAATGCATGTACCGACCTGTCTGTGGGGTTTTTCCCGGCCCGGCCCGGCCCGGCCCGGCCCGGCCGCAGCTCGCGCGCGCGTGGGGGTGATCTGATGCCGCAGCGCGCGCGCCCGTCATCACCGGCAGTGCGCGGATGAATGTCGAATCTGTGCTGTATTATGCAATCGGATAGCGGTTGTCGTGAAAAACAACAAGTTCAGCAATGTTTATATAGTTTATTATCCCCAATGTTACATCATACCCAGGCTGGGGGAGCCGCCCTGGGTATGTTTAGTATCTTCACAGCAAAACAAATTGAAATATCAAACACCATGTTTTATTATTTAACGCATCGTCACATTAGGTACAAGTGTTTACTGAGCTCAAGTCAGCGATCAGCATGTAGACATAGAGAGTATGTACGGCATGTTATGGTACTCATCAGTGCACGGGGGACGCATTCAACCGATGGGGGTGGTCGATCAGCTTGGTAAGGACCCTGGTTACCCTCTCTACCACCCATTGAATGTTGGGGGCGTTGACGATGTGCCCATCTCAAGGCATCCACGGTGTCCAGTATCTCCAGCATCGTCTCTAGTGACCCCCGGTTAATGATGGTGACCGGCTGGTCAAACACATAGCTATTATTGCTGGGATAATAATACCGTAACTGGTCCGTCTTTTTGTGACGTAAGATGTACCCGAAAGCGACATTCAATTTGAAGGCCGTAGTTTGATCGTTGAAGATGGCTTCCACGTAGCTGCGTAGACGGGTGCGGTTGGTCAGTGGGAAATTGTAGATATCTTGAATAGGGGAATGAGGGTGGAAACAGTACCGTGTCATGGACCAATTGCGCCGATCGACGTCACTCACTGGATGGTTGTCCTGTAAGAGATCGCTAGGAACATTTATGGGCTCGACCAGAAAATGTTCGATGTTGTCAGGCGTATGACTCGAAACCGTAACGCTGGGGTCCGGCTGGATATCCAGGTTCTTCAGAACTGTAGGTATAGGCGAGTTCTCCGTCATCGCATCACCAGTGGTGTTCGTCTCCCCGGGCTTATCTTCACTGGGTCTGACCTTCCGTGGCTCCTCTTCAGTAGGAGGTTGTCGTTCATGCCATTAGACCCCGATCTGTGGACAGCCTTCGAGAAAGTGGTGCCTATCGTGGACCAGGTGTTTACACCGGACGAGCGGTCATCAGACGAGTTGGAGTGGGCTAGTGCCCTGAGAGAAGCGGCGGCAGAACCCACTGAACAAATGTCTAACCATGAACCAGACGCCGATGCCATTGATTACCCGGCTAGACTCAGTCAGCCCAGTGACATGACCACCCGATCCTTTGATCTCACGGGGTTCTCCCTATAAATACGAGAGACAGTCAAATCCGGTACCATTCACGTACTGACCATGGCGGAGCATATCATACTGGCGTATCTCAGCTTGACCCCCGAGGTTTTCCTGCACGTTTATGCGGATAAGGTGGATATCATGGAGGAGGTGGGAGAAATCTGTGATGCGGGCCCTACACAACCGTGCCCGGCCCACATTCGTCTGTCCCGGGACGGCTGGACCCAATTCAAACGGGTGCTGTCTGGTGAACTGGACGGCGACCTCGTCCACTTGTGTCACGATGTGTACATCCGACGCGGCCCTTTCTTTCCTCAATTGGCTCGGCTAGATGGGGGTACAGTACATTTTACCCTTCACCCTGATCTATGGTCTTCATTGGAAGATGCCGTGGTAGATGTGGATCAAGTGCTTATCAAGCGGTCATCAGACGATTTGGACTGGTCATTTACCATGGACACTGTGGAAGCCAACGAAGAAAATCAGAAAGAAACTCCGGCCCAAGATATACCCGTTATAAATAAACGATAGAGCCAGGATCCATCATCATTTGTCACCATGAAGCGCTGGTAGAAGGTGTTGGATAACTTATACTACAGTCTCGACAGCCCGGCGGCCTATAGTGCATTGTCGGCTCTCTATCGAGCGGCCAAACCCCAAGGGATACAACGTGCTCATGTCCGAGATTGGTTAAGAAAACAAGACACCTATACCTTACATCGATCTGTCCGTCGCCATTTTCTACGGAACCGGGTCATCGTGGGAGGAATAGATGCCCAGTGGCAAGCGGATTTGGTCCATATGAGCGCCTTTGCCAAACACAACGATGGGAGTCGGTATATCTTGACGTGCATCGATATCCTATAGAAGTATGCGTGGGTGGTACCCATCCGGACGAAAACGGGGGCGAATCTCATAGCGGCGTTCAAAGACATCTTCAAGACCGGGCGCAAACCTTTGTATTTGCAAACCGACGAAGGCACGGAATTCCTCAACAGACCGTTCCAACAGTTCCTGAAAGCCCAGAAGGTGTTCTTCTTCCATACGTACAACGAGACCAAGGCTTCCGTGGTGGAAAGGTTCAACAGGACATTCAAAAGCCGCATGTATAAATATTTCACCTATAAGAAGACAAGGCGGTACATCGATGTTGTCCCGAAACTTGTGAGGGGTTACAATCGAGCTTATCATCGGAGTATAGAGAGAGCCCCCATTACCGTGACCCAACGCAATGAAGCCCAAGTCCGGCGTGTCTTGTACCCCAGGCAATCGCAGCGAACGCCGAAGGCGGTGTACAAGGTCGGGGACCCTGTAAGGATCAGTAAAGTCAAGAGAGAAAAGTTACTTGCCCAACTGGAGCGATGAGCACTTCCTGATTAAACGGCGCCTACCCCGACAGCAGCGAGTCTATGAACTGGAAGATCTTCAAGGGAAACCGTTGCTAAGGACGTTTTATGAGACGGAATTACAGCCTGTCGTAAAAACACAGCAAGACTACTACACGGTGGAGCAGATTTTGAAAACGGAACGTCGACGTGGCAAACTGTTTCATTTCGTCAAATGGCAAGGCTGGCCCAGTTCCTTCAATTCCTGGGTCGCTGCCAACCAGGTGAAACGACTATAAAGCCAGACACCACTGCCGTCATCCTTCATTCCACGTCCGACCACAGTGCTATGGACAAACAGCAGCTGCCTCTGAACACAGCGTCCCCCAAAACGCGCAAAGCGCAAGTGGGCTTTGTGGTGATAGTGCTAACCCTACTGAGTGTGTTGTACGGAGGTGTATTTTACGACGTAGCCTATGTCAGCACGCTACTTAACCAACTGAGAACACCAGCTGTGAGTGGAACCAGTCTACAGATATCACCAGTCACCCTCGTATCGAGCCCAGTCATCACCACACCCCGTGTACAAGCCACAACGAGCTCCACACCAAGCTCCACACCTACACCAAGTACACCCACTACGTCTGAAAACCCACCGGATTTCATCCCTCACAGTGAACAGACGACGACGACCGACGTTATACCCACCACCATCATCCCTCACAGTGAACAGACAACGACGACCGACGTTGCACCCACCACCACCACCACTCCGGTTCACTCGTACGAAATTTACAAGAGCGGGTTACCACGACAGCGCATACAGCTCGAACCATGGACACTCGGTGGCAGCATCCCTTCACTTGCGTCATCGCAGGACCGACGGGCTCCGACAAAACGCACTTCGTCAGGAAGCTCCTTCAACACGCCGACAGCATGATCACCCCACCCATTGCCCGAGTCGTGTGGTGTTACTGAGAATGGCAGGCAGCGTATGCAGCAATGCCCCACATCACGTTCGTGGAAGGCCTACCCAACCTGGCCGATTTGGAACCCGACACCTTGGTGGTTCTGGATGATCTCATGGCGGAGACGGATGCGCGGGTCACCCAACTCTTTACCAAAGGCAGCCATCATCGACGGCTCAGCATCATCTACATTGTGCAGAATCTGTTCAGTAAAAACAAAGAACATCGGAACATCAGCTTAAATGCCCACTACTTGGTGGTCTTCAAAAACCCGAGAGATACCACTCAAGTGCTGCACCTGGCGAGACAGATGTATCCCGGCCGCACTGCTTTTGCGTTGGAAGCCTTTAAAGATGCGACAATCCCTGAGCACGGGTATATGCTCTTTGACCTCAAGCAAGCCACCCCCGACCACCTTCGACTACGGACCGGCATCTTTCCCGGAGAGACCCACCACGTGTACATGCAAAAATAATGTAAACACATCCGCAGTGGCTCTCTCAGCTGGGCTGTGTGTGTTTGATGATGGAGATAATAAAAAGAATGAATACCACAGCATGGTTGACTTTGTCTGTGTTCTCTGAGGTAGATAAAAAGGGCAGAGTTGTGGGTTCAAGCATTAGTTGTACATGATGTCTGCGCGAGTACGGAAGCACGCTCCCACGCTCCGTGTATTGAAGACGGCCCCACCCGAGTTGGTTCGAACCATTGTACGCGGTGCGGACCCTTGTACGCTGTCTGTGCGAGATCGGGTACAACCTGTTAAAAGTCAACGTTCCACTGACTCCGGCTCAGAAGATCAAGTTGACCAAGCATAAGACAGGTCTCCGAACCCTAGTCCAGAAGCGGGTTTCTCAAACACAAAAGAAAAAGGTGTTACAGAAAGGCGGCTTTCTCGGGGCCATCTTAGCACCGTTGGCCGCTTCCGTGTTGGGTCCAGTATTGGGTGGACTCTTCGGCCGACAATGAACCACACGAAAAAAATGGTCCTCGTCGAACCACGGTTCCTTCAAAACCTCCAATCGCCCTACCCTGTGCCACCTACGGTGAAGACCATAAACACCCTCGATGGAGAGATGCAACAGATCTTACAGAGACCGGGGTTAAGCGACAGTGAGAAAGTACAACGGTACAATGAGACGCTTCAACGGTACATGACGTTCATGGACCAATACAAAACCTTCTCTACCCCAGCACCACCACCACCGCCACCACGTGACACACTGCCGACCTCAGCACCGCTCCAACAGCCGCCATTACCAGGGGTACCTCCCACAGCCCCACAGTGGGTGGAAGACGAAGTGCTGAAGAGTGTACCTGCATCGTTCAAGAAACAAGCTGGCCTGGTATTACAACGGATGAAACAGAATCCTAACATGACTTGGAATGATAAAGGCAAACTCCTGGTACAGAATCAGGTGGTCCCCGGGACCCACATGACGGATTTAGTGAATGACCTGATGCGTCAACGCAGGTCGCACACGGATCCTCGAGGATGGGAGGTCTTCGCTCAAGGCTTGAAAGACATGCATGTACCACAGGAATTGGTGGGGAACCCCCACCGCTGGGCCTTTATGCAGCGAACCCAGCAATCGCCGAGTGGCCCACTACCTTCTTGGGAAGCCGAATGGGAACCGGAGTCACCCCCCAAAACACCACCACCACAACGGGCACCTTCTTTTCAGACCTTTAAAAAACCATCCTCGATCAGGACACCCCACATCTCCAGAGTCGTGACACGTAGCAAGTCACCGCGACGAACACGACGCCGGACACAACCGCCCAAGGCCTGGAACACCTATTAAAACCAACAGCAGCAACAGGACAGCTCAGTCGCCATGTTTTACCTCACCCTACCCAGTAACAGTTCGCTGGATGTGTTTCCTGACAACACCTAGGCCAAGTACGTCACCCAGTTACCGCAACCGTTGCATTTACCTGGACGCTGGGAATGTGGCCTCGTGGATATCCAATACCCTTACTCGTGGTACAACGTGCGAGCCAATGAAGTGTGGTACGAGGTGACCTACGAATGCAAAAACACCCGACTCACCCTCCCCGAAGGCCAATACGATACCCCCAAGGAGTTCATGGGTGGGCTGTCAAGACTGTTGCATTATAAGTGTCGCACTGAGTCCTATCCTACAGCAAATGCTGGGTCTTGCTCACGCGACCTACACGGGTCCATCCGAGGGCCATGGCCAGATCCCGATGGATATGAAGTCGGGTATGTACGGACTCTACATCTACTCGGACGTAGTCGACAACCACATCGTGGGCGATATCAACACACCTCTGTTACGGGTGGTGCCCATTAAAAAGAAGTATGACGATCAAGTCACCCACAGTTTCACCCACATGCTCTAACTACCCGTAAGACAAACCGACATCAACACGATCACGGTGGATATAAGAGATGACACGGGACGACCGGTGGCATTCGAACGCGGGAAAGTGGTGCTGACACTTCATTTTCGACAAGCACGTGCTCCCCATTTTGTATAATGAAAGTGCCTTACGAGTGCGATGCACGCAGCTATGTGGACTATTATGCCAACAGGCCGGGGGTGGCCTTCCCGTCTTTAGTGGTGCACGCATGCAACGAGGACATGGGCTGGGGAACATACTCGGGAGCATCGTCAAAACGTTCCTGCCCTTGGTGACGCGTGGGGTGAAAGCGATCGGCAAACAAGCGGTACGCAGTGGACTGCAAGTGGCCGGTGATGTCTTGGGGGGTACGGCCCCCAAAGAATCCTTGAAACGGCGGGCCAAAGAAGCGGGACGCCTCTTGGTCGCCAAAGCACAACGCACCGTAGGGAATAAAAGACCTGCACCACCGAGACCACGCACCAGTCGACGACCGACCCAGCGACGACGCACATCGAAGACCCAGGATATCTTTTCTTAACCATGTCCTTGATCCACGCAGAGTCCTGCCCCTCCACCAACAGTGAATTTGATTTGTGGACCGTGCCGCCCACACAGACCAGTGCCGAACAAGGATTATGGGTGGAGCATCTCCCGCTCTCCAGCATCAACGAAACAGGGCCCATCGAGTTCACCATCAGTAATGCGGATACGGCCTATGTGGATTTAGCCCATACGTACTTGTATGTGAAAGCCAAGGTCGTCAATGGGGATGGCTCCAGAATCATCCAAGCTGTAACGATGGGCCCGACGAATCTCTGGCTGCACTCGATGTTTCAACAGGTGGATATATTTCTCAGCGACAAACTCATCAGTGACTCGACCAACACGTACCCCTATCGAGCCTACATCGAGACGCTGTTGTCGCATGGACGAGAGGCTAAAAAATCACAGCTGACAGCCACTTTATTCTACCGGGACACATCCGAGCACATGGACACGGTGGACAATGAAGGATATAACAAACGGAAGGCTTTCATTGCGAACGGCGCCTCGGTGGATCTCATGGGCCGACTGCACGCAGACATCTTCATGCAAGACCGGTACCTCTTGAACAAGATCCCCATCAAAATCTGACTGATACGGGCGCCTCCGACCTTCGCCTTGATGGCCACTAACGTAGACGGGCATGCAGCTCACTATAAGATTGTCATCCAAGACGCAGTCCTGTATGTCCGAAAAGTGAAACCGAATCCAGCCGTTCAATTGGGACACATGAAAGCCTTGGAAACAAAACCAGTCCAGTACCCTATCCGACGTGTACAAACCAAAGTGTTCTCTGTGCCTGCTGGGAATATGAGCGCCAACAAAGAAAACCTTTTCCTTGGGGAACTACCCAAGCGATTGATCCTGGCCTGTGTGGAAAATACCAGTTTCAGCGGAGCCTACCCAGAGAATCCGTTTGACTTTAAACATTTCGGCATCAATTTTGTGGCCCTGCATGTGGATGGACAACAGGTCCCAGCCACGGCCTTAACACCGAACTTTGGGCGCGCGAATTTCATTTGAGCCTATCAGAGCCTGTTTACAGCCACCGGTCAAATCAACCAGGACGAAGGGAATATGATCAGTCGGGAGGACTACGCGAACGGATACACGTTGTTCTGTTTCGATCTGACCCCCACCTGAGAGAACGACCATCAGCTGGCCCTCGCCAAGCAAGCCAATTTATGGTTGGAAATCCAATTTGCACGAGCCCTCGGGGCCACCGTCAATGTGATCTGCTACGCCGAGTTTGACAACATCATTCAAGTGGACAAGGCGCGCAACGTCCTGTGTGACTTCTCCACCTAACATGGATACAGACCAAATAACCACCGTGCTGGAGAATCACCCAGAGACACGTATGGTCTTTCAAGGGGTGTTCGCCCGAGATGTGTTCCCATTAGACCGTATGTATCCAGCTGCATACGTTCTCAACACGGACCCGATGGATCGGCCCGGTGAACATTGGGTGGCCGTGTACTTGACAGAAGCGCAGGGCGAATACTTTGACCCGTACGGCCTGCCACCCCTCCATCCCGATTTAACAGACTTCATGGATCAAGGCACAGAGACGTGGTGTTGGGACAGTCAAACGTTGCAAAGCCTGACCAGTAGCGTGTGCGGACAATACTGTGTGTTTTACCTGTACCATCGATGCCGGGGTAGAACCTTATCTACCATCGTTCAAATGTTTGACGAGTACCCCAAGCCTTTGTACTGTGATTGTACTGTCGTGCCCAGGCCGTCCGCATCCATTGACGGTTATCAACGCTTGGTCTAGTCGTGTAAGACGAGACACGACGACGACGAGAAGTCCGTACCACCCGAGGGAGGAAGACCGGGGGAAGGAAGACACACGCCGGACATAACCACGGGAGGGCCAGGTCGTGTAAGACGAGACACGGCATCGAGTTCATCCATACGGGAGTGAACGAAGACCTGGGGAAGGAAGCTAGCCGCCGGACCTTACCACGAATACCTGGGGAAGGAAGATAGACGCTGGACCCTACCACAAAGACCTGGGGAAGGAAGATAGAAGCTGGACCCATCCACGAGAGAACCGGTCGTGACCAGACTGTGGCTGTGACCAGGCCTGAACGCGATATAGCTAGGGCTATATATTTTGTATATATTTTCTATTATATTGAACTTCCGTTAAAGATAACTATAAGAATACAGGTAAATCCAAATCATAGATTAGGGATCTTCTTTGCAGGGATTGTACTCTACCGCGATCTGAATCCTGTATTCCTGCTCATAGAATTATATGTCAGTATTGCATTAATTTGCTTTGGTTGTCATTACAGGTCTTCCTTTCCAACCTCCTTGATCCAGACAAGGTGACAGGTTGAATCGAACTCCCTCGTTGGCCAAGATCAGTGCACGAGTGCGTTACCGGTAGCCTGACAGTTTGTCTTGGGGACCCTGCGCATTCACTTGTGGATCTGAAACATCCATTTCCCACGCGTAGAAAACGTTTCATTATTATAAAATTACAACTCTGAACTCTTATTTTGGCCAATGAATACAGTTCCTGTCAAATGCATATCTTTTCTTCAGATGTTTTAAGATAGTATACTTTTCAGTAAACTGCAACTTTTCTTCCTTGACAACTTCGAATTTCCTGAGTTCTTCAGGTTTATAAAATCTTCTCTGTTATTGGCGTGTTCCCGGAGATCATAGGAAGCGAATACAAAAAACAGCATGCTAATATATGGCCTACGAAAGAATGTGGAGTGCATTTTATGCGAAAAGGGGCTGTTTTTAGCGATGTCCGCTTTTTCGTGGAATTCATGTTGTGAGTGAATGAATAATGAAATAAGAAATATCTCCAAAAAAATGTGGGCGACGAAGTTTAAATGGGGAATTTGCCAAATGATTATTCTGCAAAATTAGTATTCTTTGACGTATTTAATTGCACATGAATAATTGGCATAGCAGGTTTTGCTGGCGTAACAATTTGTTTAAAATGTAATTTCGAGTACGGGTAACCTTAAGCCGATGATAACAGGGGCAGGTTAGGGCGATCCCGCTCTCTAAAAAGGAGGTAAAAAGGGTAGTTTTTGCTCAATAACTTTTGATTCCTAATAAGGCAATGCTTCAAAACTTCAGTCCATTAATTTATCTATTGGTTCATTATGTCCTAAAATTAATTTGCCATTTGAAGAACCAGTCAACGTTGTTTAAACAACGCGAAAGATGTCTTTCTTATTATGCAAATTAGATAGATGACAGTTTATTTTTTTACTACCTTTTGATGTCTGTGTGCGCCTCCAGAGGATTTTGCTGGATTCATTATCAACCTGTAACCATCTCGGTCATCTATACGCGGTAAGATGGATGGCGAAGTGTACGCAAATGGATTCATTATGTGAACTAACGGCCTTTTTTACCTCTATGTTAGAGAGCCAGATTGCCCTAACCTGATGGGAGAAAACCCTATTTCATCAATTTTCAATTATAAAATTTGGGTAGCCGTGTTAATCTCTAGAGAATGAAAATACACCCGAAAGGCAGAATGTCTACTAACTGTATTTATAACTGTATTTATTTTGCATAACTTAAATAAATACAGCTAGTCTCAGAAATGCTGCCTTTTCGAGTGTTTTTTCATCACAACCTGTAAGCAGTTGGGTCAATTGTTTGTACGCAAATGTTTTCATCAGTCAAGGCATTCGAAAAATCCCGATGCGTGGAGAAATTGTGAACAAGCACTCATTTTTTGACGTCATGGAAACGTGTGTGGGGTTGAAAATTGTTAATGTCATAGGGTAAAGTTCTGGCAGAGAGTGAAGGTGCTTGTCAGTCGACCGTAATTTCATTAATGAATCCCAGACACTTGGGAGTTCCAACACAAATGATGGAGAGATGGGTAAGAACTTGATATCAACGTCGTAATTTTAGAATTGAACTGATAGATGTTTGAAGAATCTCCCATTTATTCAATATGCCCCAACAAAATATGAATTTTGATTGAGACAATTGACAAAGGGCTCTGTTTTCGACACTGCTGTCATTTTGGAGCAGACGCCAGACTGAGTGAGTGATGGTATTGGGCAGTCTGAGTGAGTCATCGCATATTGTCACAGACGCACATAACAATGGACTGTAACACAATAGCATGGAATATAGCAGTGGAATGCTTCTTTGTCAAAACAAAGGACTTCAACTGGAAGAATTTCACATGGTGATTTTTATTTTGTCATTGTCATGTTATTTTCATTTTTAGATTCAGATTAATGTGATTTCACCATTATTATGTGGGCATTGTCTCATCGATTGGTTTTTTTTTTGTTTTTTTTTGTTTTTTTTTGTCATTGTTGTTGTTACCAACTGAACAGTGTCGGATTTCAGAGCCCACCTTGTTATGTCATCTGGAAATACAACAACCCAAACCTAGCCCAGTATATTTTTATTTTGCAAAAGGACGATGTAATGGGCTGGTCCGGTGATAACACATAAAGAAAGAATCATAATTATCATAATTATCATTACGGTACGGTACCAATATCATTCTCATTAATTGAAGTCAAAAGACTTAATTCGGTACAGATGAAATTATGTGAGGACCAGTAACAAAATTTACAGAAAATCCGAGCCCCAGAGTCAACCACGTTAATGGGGCATAGTAATCCCTCATCCACCAGTCCGATTTTCAGATAGGATTCCCACCCGATCAGCACACCACAGGAAGTGTCGTCATACATATTGTAAAATCGTTGTTTGTCAACCATTACGATTACCTTTCACTATTATACCTCTGTTGACCTAGCATTGAAAAGAATTATAATAATTATTTTCTCGGTTTATATGGGCAGAGAGCATATGAAAAGCACTTCTGATCATGTACAAAACAGAAGGAGTTGTTCGGCTGGATTCAAAGTGAGCCGCATGGGCATGGGGTTTCTCTATATGTCATGGTCACATCATAATAGTCTGCTTCCTCTACTAAGGGCAGGGACAAGTGCCTCAGAGTTTGCCAGACAGCAGCCATGTTTGCGATATGAAAGATTTTTTAACTACTATCAACTTTGTAAATTGATCAATGATGTGGTTCTAAATTATTTTCTAAATCTAGTTCAGAGCATTCAACTACGTTTTCTCCAAATAGTGCTTTCAAATACAGCAAGTCATAGTAAGAGAATATTAGGCCGTCCACACTTGATTCCTTGTTTCCCGTCAACCACCCACATGTCATTTTATCTACCGCACATTTTCCTTTAATTTCATTATTTGCAGTCTTCCCACCTTTGATGCACTTGCTAAGCTCAATTTCTCACTTTGAATCAGTAAAGTGTTTAAGCCAAACTCATTTCGTTCAATAAGCCCAAAGACACATCAGATCTGATGATGGAAATGAAAAGATTGGTGAAAACAATATGCATCCCGGAAAGTAACCTGTTTGTTTAAACATTCTCAAATATGGCTGCTGATAGCTCAGAGATGTCGGCTTGAATTTATTTCACATAATGAGTAATGAATGATGAAAAGTAATACCCCGCCCACATCCCTTTTCAAAAATAGCCTGACGGGGAAACAAGAAATCAATTGTCATTATACCCTAGATGTGGATTTGCATTTAAATTCTATTTTTAAAACCAGGGTAAATAGACCATTCACTCTGTGCATCATATACATGTAGTATCTATTTGTCAACTCGTCTGATGACATCATCCGACTATGCCTAACTCGACAGGAAGGAGATATATTGCAGCTGAGCTAGATCATCCTGGTGGGACTGTATAATTATGTTTACATGTGGTACCAGTATTGGATTAGTGAGCATGACAAATGATGACTAACATCACATTACCTTCACAATGTTGAAGAGAGAGTGGATGTAGGTCATGAGTATGGTGAGCAGCAAACTGCCCACACTGGAAATATACAACAACCACTGAATTAATTTTGTTACTTTTTCATTTTTATCACGAAATTTCATGAAAATCAATTTTATCCATCCAAAACATAGGTCATACATGTATTCCCCGAATCAAATTTCACCCTGACAATTTTGCATATTGAATTATGATGTCATAGAGGCCAGTCCATATTTTATGACATTGCATACTAATCCGTTAGTGTGCTTTGAAAATAACATGCAATGTATTGGAGATTTTCTTTGATTCTGTATAGTTTTCCTTGAAATTTTAGAATATAAATTATAAATGTACATAGATTTACTGTGAGGAATTTCACTGCTTGGAGAAAAATTGGTTGCGATATATTATCGAAAATCATGTTCCCTCGAAATGTGAGACCGACACTAATGAAGAAATGTTTTGTATTTTCCAGATTAACAGAAATTTGCTACAAGCTTACACGTGAACCTACACAGATCTACCACAGTATCACTGGTCAACTCGCAGATACATGTATACTCATTATCCAATCAGTGGCCACTGAACAAGTGAACGCGTTTC
The DNA here is from genome assembly GCA_036873755.1 of Hanleya hanleyi. Taxonomy (NCBI): domain Eukaryota; kingdom Metazoa; phylum Mollusca; class Polyplacophora; order Lepidopleurida; family Hanleyidae; genus Hanleya; species Hanleya hanleyi. The sequence goes on from JAVTVY010016000.1 coordinate 26,146, forward strand.
TTCAAGTCCTGTAAATCACTGAATAGGACAGGATGAGTTTTGAGAGTCCTGACAACGAGAAGGATTTTCCAGGCCTCTATGCTCCTGATCAAGTCTCAGGTAAAATTAACCAAGTAATCCGTTGTCTCTCGTGGTTGTAAAATTGGCGAGAGCTGTTGTTCACTCTCCTGGATTTTGTTTTGCCCGAGTAATGTGAGAGTGATCACTCTCTCCATTGCATTTCCATTACAAGGAGAGTGATCGATGGCTCTCCTGAACAACTAAGGTCAGGACAGTGATGGAGAGCAAGACTGATCCCTCTCCTTACAGTGTAACTGTGACACTTGTGTATGTCATATGCAAGATAATGATGTAAATAAGAAAACATAGTAAAGCATTCCTCCCCTCCCCAAAAAAATTCACTCGTATTCTGTCGCAGGGGATTCAAAGCAGCTTTCTACAGTCATGACAGTGGGAGAGAAATCTGCACTGCCTCTTTTGACATCAGAGATGACCGTCGTTAACCACGTCATACTTCGAGCGTCCTGCACCGTCTTTGAAACATCACGGCAATGTAGAAAATGGAACAGTTTTGTAACAGTGTTGCATTGTGACTGGGTTTATCTTTCCATAATAACGTCACAAGTTATGACATGCTCGAGGTGCAGTGCACTACAATAACATTAATAATAGCATTGAAATTGTTAAAACTAAAGTTGTAAAACAAGAAACAGGGTATATAAATTATATGATTTGAAAGATTATCTTGAAAAAACTTAAAGTTGCTGAGTACCACAGTTACACTTTAAAACCAAGAGACTGACTCTGATCTTGCCAGAATTTTCACATCTGCCCATCATCTTCATTTACCTGAAGGATAATTATAACATCTGACAACAAATGAGATTTCAACCAAATTGGTTCACAAATCAGATGGCGTATTTAAATGGATATGTGTACAATGTATAAATACATCCTTCCAAAAATACAAACAGTAGCAAATGAGCATCAACAGATTAGACAAACAAGGATTATTGAATTGCCTTTAACCATGTTAACAGGTACATTAAACATTACTATTCTATCCTGCATTCATATTGGTTTAGTAGTCTACAACTCCTAACTTTCAAATGAAAACAGCTGGATTTTTATTTTCATGAACATTTTAGTTGGTCAATATACTACTCAAACACTCTACATATTGTTCTAATGACTTTTATTGTGTGATCGAGTTGAAAAAAGCAGAGGAGCTATAATTGACTCCCCTAGACAACATTTGAAAGACTATTTTTGGGCCAAGGAGACTGATTTCATACTATTTCACTCTTCTGAATTTGAATTTAGGGGACCGACTGGAACTGTTCACTCTCTCTTTTCTTAAATCCTAAGCACTGCTAAGCAGTGTTGTGGTTCTTACCACTATTTCTCTCTGGTCAAAGGGGAGATAATCCAAGTAGAGTTCTCTCCCCTTTGACCATGCAAATTTTGACATCCCAGATTGCTACTGCCATTCATGTACATGTACTTGTAATTATGATATTTTTCTCTGACAAATTTCCAGTAACTGAAGAGGACCATGATAAACAGAGCAAGAAGAAAGAATCCAGTAAGAAGAAAGATGGAAAGAAAGAGAAAAAGGACAAAGGTTATATGATGTTTGAGCAAGAAGACTCGGAAGAAGAACAACTGGTCATTGCAGACGATGTAAAGTAAGTGAAAGCTTTTAATAGCTCCCTATATCAATGAGCAGGCCTCCCACTAGTCTTTTTCTTCTTACTTCTTCCGAATCTGTCCTACTATTCCTACTTTTTCAGAATTCGTCCAGAATTTTTGAAAGATTTTGTCTTGTCAAAAATAAAAAAAAGGCTAATTTGAGAAAAGTCCACATAAGATATACATGATTTACAACCAAGACTATTGATCTACTACATGGCCTTACAGTGTATCATCGCGATATGACTGAAATAATTATGTTGAAGCGACGTTAAACCCTATTCACTCACTCACTCCTTACAGTGTAACTGACAGCCAACAGAAAAGGAGTGGGTAGAAAAGTAAGTGACAACAGCATATACATGCAATAGAGACAGACAGACGACATCAAGTCATGACGAACAAAGTTTCACCCCCCCCCCCAAAAAAAAAGTTTCACCCAGATTGGCTCAGAGTCAAGTATAAAAATGATCATATTGTATGTAAATTGCATACATGTTCATGAAACTATAGTCATGATAGTGTATATTTTCATAACAGTTTGTACTACTTCTTTTTTTTTCTTTGAACATGTTCTACCTTTTTGGAAAGCTCCAGTGGGGGCCTGAATTTGAAAACAGGGAATCTCTGTACTGTATTTATAAAGAGAGGCCAAACTGTCCCATCTTCCAGGATTATTATAGTGCAAATATTTCAAATTCACATTATAAGAAATATTTGACGACTCTGGGTTGGTGACGTTTCCCTAACATGCCTAAGCATGCTGTTCAGACCTGGACAAATTGCTTAACCTTTAGTCATGTTAGTTCAGGTTGAGTGAATGTTATGCACACGATTTTGCATATATACTTTAAAATGGACATCCTATCATGATGTCTAAAAAGGATTGAGCAATCTCCAATTTTTGCAGGCATGTTATTAGTCCAGGATGTTACAAAGTTCACTGTTGGTGAATTGGTTTAGGTGAATTGTGCCAGGCCCAAGTCAAAGATGTCAACTTCAATATACACATTTAGTTGAGAAAGTTTGGAGTGTTCTTCAGATCTGTGAAATTCCCAGCTTCACAGGCACTCCACATCATCGCTATGTCAACCCGTTTTATTGCCAACAGCAAAAAAATAAAAAATAAAATAAAAGAAATTCAAATTTATTCATTTTAAAGTTTTTACACATTTCTCTCACAAAGCTGCACCAAAATTATATTCTTGAACATTGAGTTAAAGGATTGTTTAATGTTTTGTTTTTGTATACAGGAAATAGAATTGTTGAAGGCTGACTCCAGTAACTCAAAGAACATCAATTAGCCAGAAAGATGGATATATTTGGCCTGTGTGAAAGAAAAACAAAATAAAAAGATACAAAAAATCCACCCATCCATCATTTTTCTTCTTCTTTTTTTCCTGAGAAGTGAGAGATTAATTTTATTCCGTCTCATTATTTTGGACTGGAATTAATTTAATTGAATTTATTTATTTGTACGTTGCGACCTTGAAGGACAGTGTACAACAACAACCACAAAAAACAAAACAGTATCGTACACAGTACACCCCCTGTGTACAGGAAAATGAATATATGTCAAACGAAATTACGACACGGCTGCAGCCAGCTTAATGGGGATTTATATCGCATAAAACTTCACGAAACCGGACATTGCGCATGTGGGGATTCAACAGAGGATGCCGAACATTATTTATTATATTGTCCGCATTACGAAAATATAAGAAAGGAATTACTTGATACTATATCACCAAATACAAAAGTCTATCAATTGTTGCGGGGCAGTCCATCTCTCTCACTAACTAACAATACCCAAGTATTTAATGCTGTCCAAAAATTTATCAAAGATAGTCCACGATTCAGCTAGATGTTTGCTCCAATGAAGTGGACCTGGGTGCTTTGTATTATCCTTAAAACCAAGACGCCAATCTTTGCACGTGTAGCCTTCACATTTGTCTATCATTGCCTGTAAGAATGTATATGTTCAAACAGTGATCTGTGACTTTTTTAACAAATTTGTTAGATCTGCACTTGGAGATATGCACAAGTTAACGGGACTGTAATGTCGTATAAGTTTATATATTGGTATTTGACTTTCTTAACAAAATCTGTTTTACCTATATTTGGAGAGGGGAAACTAAGTTGGAAGAACTTGTCCCCAATCCATTTGTTTTGAAGACAATAAAATAAGTTTAAAACAAACAAACAACAGTTAGGGATTAGGTATAGTTGTCAGCTAGCTAGTTTGTCGTATCATATCTTTAAACATTTAGAGATATATTTGCAGACATGGAATGTGATTTATGGACTGCTGGGTTCATCAAGCAATGAAATAAATGGAATAGATAAAACAGACTTAGTACATTTTTTCAGAAGCTTCAGTCTTTCTGTACTATACAGAGGACAAAGAGAAAGTGTTTCTCGTCTTCAGTAACTGTTAAATCACATACTTTACAAAACCTTACAGCAGCAGGTATAATGGCTCAGTTGCACATTATTGAGGGAACAAAGAAGAGCCTGTCTGTGCACTGACCTCTGTAGCTGATCAGCTACTGGTTTGTATAATTTCACTTTGCCCTATGTTTTAACCCAGGATAATATTTTGAACTTGTGATACATGTAGCTGGCATATTTATTTCATTAAAATTTGCCAAATTATACATTATTCTAAGCATAATAATACTTTCTTTGAATACTAGAAAATATAGCACATATGTATAAAATTATGTCAGTTATCACCAGTTCAATATATTGTCCTGTGTTAAAATATAGGACTACATGTAAGTAAAATTATACGAACCTAGAGCTGATCAGCTGAGGTCCCGGGTCAGTGCACAGATAGGCTCTCCTTTGTTCTGCCAATGTCCGGGTTTGTCTGAGAATCTATGTGGAAAGGGCGGATGGGGTTCATTTTGTACCTACATGTACCCATATTTATCTCTAGACAATGGGTACCGAACCTCAAATGATCTAATAGTTTACATAAGCTTCTCTTTTTGATAAATTCCAGGTAGGAATGAGGCCAAAATTAAAATATTGTTTGTTTGGGGTAACCCTACATGTACCTACCCACCAAAAATGCTCCTACCCAAAACTTTTTTGGTACTTTTTATTTATTTTTATGGTACTTTTTTTTTTATTTTTTGATACAATTATATATTTTTATTCATCTAAGAAATTTATGAAACTGTCCTTTTACGAAATTATAAATGTAATATTCCAGGAAACTACATGACTTCCACATGTTCGTAAAGCAGGATCCATACAACTAATATTTTCTCTGTTTGGCACACCTCTCTTTCTAATCTCAAGAAGCTACCGACCCATGGTTTGTAGAAAGGTTATGTTACCCCAAAGAAACAGCTTTTTAATTTTTTCCTGAGCATATTAAAGGTACATTTACATGTACACACATGCATGACATGATGTCACATGGTCACATTTTCCAGTCAGTCGCCATGTTGTTGTTCCGGAAATCCCTCCTTTTCAACTAGGAGCACCCTCTGTAAGAGGTAACAGTGTACATCTCGTGGAATGAAGAATTAGGCAGTTTATTTACACAAATTCACAACTACATGTACTGACTAACTATACTACAACTATGTACATGCGACTAACTCATGCCATCTATCAGTGACCAATGAAAGTTGACTGTCAAACAGCCGTCAATGCCCATTTCACAACTGAAATTGAATGATGTTCTGGGTCAGTCTACTCACCAGTGATGAAAGGTGCAAAATATTCAATGAACTCCGATGATGTTGTTCAATCATATGCATAATACATGTACCCAGAAACCGACAACACTATTTCATTATGATAGAGAAAATAAAGTATCACTTATTCCAAACTCGAGAAACTGCGGGAATCAGATCATGGTTTGAATTTCAGTATGTCACACAGCAAGTCCTGATATCCCTCACATCTGCCGTCCGTGAAGATACCCAGTAAATGGGGATCAGACAGTCCAGGGTGGCGCCTATGTTCAATGTGATGGCTTGCAGAGTATTGTAGGCTTTGCATTTTGATGGGGCTGATAAGCCCAGGCCCCATGATGGGGCCTGAGAGTACTTCTCATGGTGTTCATTTATCAGCCTGGTAAACTGTGCTGATATTGTAGTTCAATTGGGGGCCCTCGGTGGCTGAGTGATCTAAGGCGCTTCGCTGGTGATCACTAGCCTCACACCGCTGAACCGGCACAAGGTCGAGCCCCACTGGTATGGTACATGTGTGAAAGTTTGCCAGTTACTTGCCAGCGGGCCGTGGTTCTCTTCGGGTACTCCGGCCTCCTCCATCATTCAAACTGGCTGTCACCATATGAGTGAAATAGCCTTGAGTGTGAGTTTACCATGATTAGAAAATGGGTACCAGTAACCTGTAACCTGGACTGCCTTACTTCAGGCGTAATGGTAACACAGAATATTATGGTAGCCCATAGAGGGTCTTCTGAAACTGAAATTGGGAAATCTCCTGGAGAACAGTGTTTACCATTCCTCATTACAGCACAGGCCTGAATTATGATGTCCTATAGCATTGGACACGCCGATTCTCGTCAGATCACCGAAGTTAAGCAACTTTAAAGCTCGGTCAATACTTGGATGGGTGACCGGGTGCTGTACTGGCTGGGCTGAATCAGTTTCCAGGATAATAGGAACTGTGGACACTCTCGTGTTCTGGCACATGTAGGCACCGTCGTGATATGACTGAAACAAGGTTGAAAACGACGTTAAACCCTACTACTCAATCAATGTTCAACAATTTCTGAGAGAAAATGATGAAAAATACGAATTTCAAAAATCAACTAAGTAATACCTGTAGACAAGGTGATGACTGTTTTCACCAGACATGTCGGGGCAGCAATGAAATTCTACATATATATATTTCCTGATACAGTTTGACTATGACCCAGATATTTAGAAATAACTAAAAATTAAGCTTTCTAGCTTCAGGGGTAATGACAGCATGATAATCCTATCATCATTACAAAGACAGTCTTTGTTGAATATGAAATTATTACATGTATATTAATGCCATTTATATTAGAAAGCATATAACATTTATATTCAGTTATTTTTAGGATGACACTTTCTTGGTAAAGCGCAAATACTTGTCACATGTGCTGGATGGGCCAGTCCCGTGTGGGACTTGAACTCATACCCTCAGAGTTTGGGAAGTGCTCTAAACCATTCAGCCATCTCGGCTTCCACGAAAGAGGACGTTTGGAGATTGGAGTCTAGATTGCATACATTTGCTGCCCAGCACAAGTATTTGTCATCCTAAAATAACAAAATAATTTGATATAAATGTTACACACTTTCTAAATGGCATTCTATAACACTTGTCAATAACATCGAGCAAGCCATGCATTTATTACACATTTTAGCACGGTTATGTGAAATCAACACCCGTCAAGTGAAGGTGTTCATTGGGAGATTCCATTTCACAAGTCAGATGACCGGGAACGAAATATACACTGATTTGTCGGACATGTCAGGCAAAAAACGTATTTTTCCGGTAAAACTGGTTTGTCTCTCGGACAATCGTCCGACACAGTTTATCAGCCCTGAATCTCTAGAAAATACAAAACCTGCTATGAGATCGCTTATAAAGGCAACCGCTTCATCTTAGTTTTATTCCCTGAATTCATGTGCAAATTTCAACGAAAGTCAACTGGCCATGCTTGTTGTTGTTGTTGATGGGGATTGGAATGTTGAAAGGGCATTTCTCGTGACCTACATTTTGATTGGTCTGAATTATCGACGTCATCCTTCTACATTTACCATGTGTCTATGAGCACTTTACATCTCGGCTGTTTGTCAGGCAGTTGAAAGTATTTATAGGCCGTCGGGTGAAGTGGGTCGGTCACACGGAATGTGGTGTACAGCCCCCCGTATATTGAAGGGAAACCTCGTGTTCGGCCGACAAAATGGCGGGCCTGTAGAACTTTTGACTTTACGTCAAAAAAAGTCTGCGACCAAGGGGAATTAGAAAGATCGGAAATACTGCCCAAATAGTACAGACAAAGCCCCAAAAGCTCTGCCTGCATCACTACCATCTAGCGTGGCAGTGACATGAAATATTAACGACGATTTTAAGAAAAATCGACCATGGTATGAATACAGCTATGGACGTTATTATGTGAGAGATAAACCAAAAGTAAAAGGCAACGGTCGCTTGAGAAATTCATTTGTGACTGGTTCAGCAAATCTCAGAAATAGTTCATTGAAGCAAAACAACATCAGTTTGTCTGACAATAACTTTTGTCCTGACAAAGATGAAAATGTCCGGCAACTTTTTTGACCAGCAGGACAAATGTCCTGCTGACGATTTTGAATATTTCTACCCCTGGATGAGGAAAGGACGTCTGCTTTCATTCATGTACAAGTAACAATCGAATAAAACCAGCAAATAAATTACAAGATGAAATTTTTTTCTCGAGTTTAACTGTTGTTTCCATGGTGAAATTGATTAACAAAGCGACACAAATAGACATATATCCATGTAATTTCCACACAGTCGACAGTATCACTCCCCATTTGAGAAACCGCTTATACTCGTTCACTGACATTGGCATGATGCCAACCAAGACGGGAGCATCAGTGGACAAGTTTTTTCAAGAAAGGGGAGAAAGGTTGTCAAAGTTTAAAATATGTTTTCATCTTTTCATTATGATCTTTGTTGATAATCAATTTTGCATACCGATAGTGCAATAGAATAAAAATAATTTTTTCATAGGCATGCTCAATGATTATTTTACGCACGGTTAGTGTGGGACAGTTTATAAATTTTAGGGTGCTGGCTTGTCAAAGTTTAAAATATGTTTTCATCTTTTCATTATGATCTTTGTTGATAATCAATTTTGGATACCGATAGTGCAATAGAATAAAAATAATTTTTTCATAGGCATGCTCAATGGTTATTTTACGCACGGTTAGTGTGGGACAGTTTATCAATTTTAGGGTGCTGGCTTTGCCCTTGCCCTAAAACATAAACTTTTCCACACTATTATTAAACCATGCGTAAAATCACCATTGAGCACGACTATGAAAACATTATTTCTTAATTAATAATATATCCGCTTTAGGAGCTGTGCCAATATTCAGTCCATCAGAGGAGTACTAAATGTACGTAATCTAATACCCTATACTTCGATCTCCTACCGGAGCTTCCAGCTTTTGTGGAAGCGGAGGTGGTCGAGTGGGTTATATCGCTTGCATTTACATGTACTGCTTGGGATTTGGCGTCAAATTCTCTGACGGCTTGGGTTCGACTCTCACATGGCATGAATGGGACTGGCCCATCTAGTAAAAGTAATTGTTCTTTACCAAGAAAGTTTCACTCCAAATATAACTGGATATAAATGTTACACTTGGCATGAATACATACAAAAATACCAGAACATAATATTGGCCCATCCGGTGCTTGACCTAGAAAGACGTCCTAAAAATAGTTGGATATGAGACCCAGCTATAGGGCCTACATAGTGTAGAATGCCCCCCTGCCCTAGTTCCTACCTCTTGAGCCTTGTAAATTTATGCTATTAAAGTTAATCAGCAAATATTAAATCAAGACTTCCATCAGTCCCCTCCTCTGTACCCTCATTCCTAATATTCAGTAGCATATTACTCCTTATAAATCTGCTCATATTGAGCCTCATATACAACTTCAAATCTATGTCTGAGACCAGTCCCCTCTTCTTGAGCCTTATCGTCTTAAATCATTCCCCTCCTCTTGAGCCTCATTTACAACTTCAAATCCAGGTCTCAAATCAGTCCCCTCTTCTTGAGCCTCATCTATAATTTTAATCTCTTAAATCATTTCCCTCCTGTTGAGCATTATGTATAACTTCAGATCTATATCTGAGATCAGTCGCCTCATCTATAATTTCAGTCAATCTTTTAAATCAGGGTTGAGGTGAGTGAACAGGATTCAACGTCGCTTTCAACATTATTCCAACCATATCGCGATTAACCAACTAAGCATCACCTAGCCAAGTTATATATTCCTGCTGCTTCACAGAAGAAGTCTTTGAAGCAACATGAAACTAGACATCCTCCATCCACCCTATAAACACTGAGGACAGCACACAAAAACACTGACAGGATGCTTGAATGGTGCAATAAAGACAATTGGTATTTCAGTGCTAGACATCACATTATTAAATTCCTGTTTCTTCTCAGCTGAGTGCATTGAAGTAACAGGAACCCGTGCCCATCCACTAACCACCCATCTCTCAGTCCCGACTCCCCTCCTATTGAGCCTCATGCACAACTTCAAATTGATGTCTGAAATCAGTCCCCTCTTCTTGAGCCTCATTTACAACTTCAGATCCAGGTCTCAGATCAGTCCCCTCTTATTGAGCCTCATCTATAATTTCAATCTCTTGAATCAGTCCCCTCCTATTGAGCCTCAATTACAGATTGAGCCTTATCCATAATTTCAGTCAATCACTTAAATCAGTTCCCTCCTCTTGAGCCTCATGTACAACTTGACATCGATGTCTGAGATCGGTCCCCTCTTTTTGAGCCTCATCTATAATTTTAATCAATATCTTAAATAAATCCCATCCTCTTGAGCCTTATTTATAACTTCAGATTGATGTCTCAGAGGAGTCCTGTCTTCTTGAGCCTCGTTTATCAATCTGTATGTAAACAGTGAAAGAATCACCTGGACTGCTATACTACTGTAGTCTTTACTGTATTACTATCGATTAACCTCTCACGTGGCCACACACCACCTACATAGTTTTATTGCATTGATTTATATGGTGCGATACTGAGTGAGAAAACTCCGGTGTACATGTGGCAACTATTACACATCCGTTTGTAAACCACACTGGGAGGAGACGGACATTCCTGTCAATCGGCATTTTGATCCCCCGAGTCCCCCTTCGACCCACAGGGGTGCATGCACAAAGGACAGCTTTCGTGACTCGACTCCTTTTCTGAAGAGGGCGGCTGAGATGATTGATACCAGACCTGCTAGTTTTTTAGTTCGCCGAGATTATTAAGTGATAACAGATTTTGATTGGCATATTACATAAGGTTCACCAATAATGCCAGTTCCATGAGTTTGACAGCTGGTTTGTCGCCGGGAGATTGATATTTTTTATATTTCTCGGTGCTGTTACCTGCGATTCTACATATCCAGGAGTTATCCTGTGGAGCTAATATAAGATGTGACATGTGTCACTAGTACCGGTATCAACTGTTTTCTGACCTTCATGCTCATGTTGTACCTGGGTAATCTTACATTGTATGGCATGTTCAGTTCTGAGGTTCATCCTGGCATGGCTGGATAAGATGTTAAGTGTTGGGAAATTCACACGGATTTACTTTCTCTCTGGATACACATGTTCATGAGGTTGATTGTATTTAATAACTGAACCTCAACCTCTTTAACTCATAAAGGATCACTGACTGTGGTGTGACATGCTTCAGGATTAAGTTCGTGAGTGAGCGAAGTCTGTAGTGGGAGAGGTAGTCGTATACATACATATATTGGTATTATGTACTTCAGGATTATGTCCATGAGTGAGGTCTGTACTTCAGGATTATGTTCACGAGTGAGTTCTGTACTTCAGGATTATGCCCATGAGTGAGATCTGGACTTCAGGATTATGGTGAGTTCTGTACTTCAGGATTATGTCCATGAGTGAGGTCTGTACTTCAGGATTATGTCCATGAGTGAGGTTTGTACTTCAGGATTATGTCCATGAGTGAGGTCTAGCTGCACTTCAGGATTATGTCCATGAGTGAGATCTGTACTTCAGGATTATGTCCATGAGTGAGGTATGTACTTCAGAATTATGTCCTTGAATGAGGTCTGTACTTCAGGATTATGTCCGTGAGTGGGGTCTGTACTTCAAGATTATGTCCATGAGTGAGATCTGTACTTCAGGATTATGTCCATGAGTGAGTTTTGTACTTCAGGATTATGTCCATGAGTGAGGTTTGTACTTCAGGATTATGTCCATGAGTGAGTTCTGTACTTCAGGATTATGTCCATGAGTGAGGTCTGTACTTCAGGATTATGTCCATGAGTGAGGTTTGTACTTCAGGATTATGTCCATGAGTGAGGTTTGTACTTCAGGATTATGTCCAAGAGTGATGCGGTTTGTACTTCAGGATTATGTCCATGAGGGATGAGGTTTGTACTTCAGAATTATGTCCATGAGTGATGAGGTTTGTACTTCAGGATTATGTCCATGAGTGGGCACTGTACTTAGAGATGATCCATGAGAGGGGTCTGTACTTGACTGAGGTCTGTACTTATTTTCATGAATGAGCATGGTGAGATCTGTATGTTGTGATTATGTCTGTGTAATTGTATGAAATATAAGTGGGTTTATGTCCATGAGTAAAGCCTAGGGGAGGTGTTGGGGGAAGAGATTTGGGGACTGAACACCAGTACCAACAAGAATATTGGGAGTAAAGTACATGTATTTATAGCTTATTATCTATTATGCTCCATCATGTTTCCATGGTAGAATACCTGATAGTTACAGATGATAAAAGAATGAAAGTGAAGAAGAGTTATATGATGATGATATCAGTGAAGTTCTATAGAAACAACGGTGCATTATGGGATATCTTCCAGTTTAAAAGACTCGATTGGACAATTCAAATTTTTAAACAGAAATCCAAGATTTTCATTGGCCGGTAAAGAAGATTGGAAGAAAATCCAGCCAATCGTAGACTTTCTGTAATGTTTCATTCAAATGGGAGGCTTGCACAATAGGAGCAGATGACAGGCCTTCAGGCAACTCCTATATTTCCTATAATTCGTATATTTTTTTGACTTCCTATATACTTTCATATATGTTGGCCAAAGCATCATATATTTTCTATATTTTGACTTTTTCTCATGAAAACTTTCACCAAACGTTTGAATTGAGTCAAATTGGCATTAATTAGGTGATACATTTCAGAAAAAATATGAAAACATTCAAATCTCTCTTGTTGAACCAAGCAGCAGAATGAGTCTCCTCAATCACCACCAATATGACTGCATTCTGTAATCATTTGATTAAACACCAGAAAATTACCAAGTTTGGAACCGACAATGTTGTAGTGACCTGTCTCACACACTTTTATTATCCCCCCCGGGGCCCCAGTGGGGGGATATAGAATTGCCGTTTGTTTGTGTCTCCATGTGTTTGTTGGTATCACATTTTCCTGTTAACCCGATAACTTGAAAACTATTAATTCAATTCGCCTCCAATTTTACTGAAGGTATAATTGGGGAATAGCTTCCTTGCTATTGATTTTGAGGTCACTATGTCAAAGGTCAAGGTCACTTGGGCTAGATAACCTGCAAAAAAGAGGGAAATCTTCAGTTCCAGTTTATGAATTAGTACCAAACATGGGGTACTTAGTGCCAGCAAAGGGGAAAAGAAGAAAGTTATTTATGTTTAGGTCAAAAGGTCCAAGGTCAAGTTCACTCAAACCAGAGAAACTGTAAAAAAAATGGAAAATCTCCTGTTTGATGTCCAGAATTGGGTAAAAACTTGATGCCTACCTTGCATAAGGGCAGAGAATAACCCTATTTACTTTGAGGTCAAAAGGTCAGACAAAGGTCAAGGTCACCTAGGCCAGAAAATGTGGAAAAAGTGGGAAATTGTGAACTCCAGTTGAGATCATGTGGGTTATGATCAAATTTCAAGTATATCACCAACTCATTGCAAGTACAAGGTTCGCACAGTCCTGGAATGTCCTTAAATGTCCTGGAAAAATAAAAGTATGCTTTCCAGTACTGGAAAGTCCTGGAAAAATAGTATGTGTCCTTGAAAGTCCTGGAAAATCAATAGAATTACTGTGCTGCGAATCATCCGTCGGCAAATGCTCACTCCAACGATCGGTCATCGCTGTCGGGGGATTCCCCAGTTCACTGACGCGCCAATTCATTCATAAACATTCGTAGTAAATATAGTAAAACTTCTCGGCCAATCAAATATCGAATTGAGACATCCGTCACTGGGCTCCCATGGTGACGGATATTCACGGCAACCTCCGATCATTAATCTGAGAGAGAAATGTGCATAATGACCTTATGTCACGCCTTTGTCATTTTCATTCTTCGTGGCCGAGTCATCCGGACTACCGGGACTGGCACCTCAAGGAGCCTTTGCACAGAGCGAAGTGCATGGCTTTGCCAAAACACGTTCGATGTTGGAAATATGGGGGAAAGTGCCGTGAAAAGTCGCGCGAAAGGTGCAAAGCACGAATCCTGCTATCAGCGTGAGCGACAAAATATGCGGAGTAATCGAACTATCACATCTTTCTTTGGCTCTTCCACGGCCGATTCAGGCATAATATCGTTTTAAGATTTAATTTGTACGATTATTTACCCATCCGTTGTCCTTTAGATTAGAATCTCTATCTCTGAATGAATTGTTCGTTTTAGTGACAAATATTTCAAGCCGAAAACGGAGCCATATTCCGCGTGTATTTCATACTTCCTGGTGACAACAGGGGAGATAATCAAGGGTAGATAACCTCTATACATTGCGTTAAGAGCAAATACAATTTGGGTAATCATGCATGCAACTTTGTCCTGGAAAACAGCAATTTTGTCCTGGAATTTTGATCTTTCCCAGCTGTGCGAACCCTGAAGTAGCAGTAATTGATTTTGGTTTATTATTACCTCTCGACCAAATTTGGCCAAAGAGTTATTTTCATTGGCATCGTCTGTCTGTCCATCCGTCTGTCCATATTTGGTGTGACCAAAATATCTGTTGAAAGACTATAACCAGGCTCTCCAAATTCATACTGCAGTTGCACTTCATGTTGGACCGGTAGCTTATTGAAAATGACCGACCTTGACCCAATTTAAAAGGTCAAATTTTAATGTTTACAATATTTTCTGAATGGTTATGGTTAGGGTATCCAAATTCATATTGCACATGTGACTGATGATGAACCTGAAGCCTACCCAAGTTGATTGACCTTGACCTATTTTACAAGGTCATTCACTGTTATTATGATATATATTGAGGAATTATAGCCAGGCTTTTCAAATACATTTTGTAAATTCTATGTAGGCATCTGGTGATGATCCAGAACTATGTTATTAAAGATGACAGACCTTGACCCATTTTTTCAAGGTCAAATTTTATTTTTATATTTTCACGTTGAGCAATGTTAAATAAGTACTAGTATTTTTTTGTTTTGTCTCATCTGACTGGAGAAAATCTGGCGGGTGATGTGTGAGCTCATAGCTCTTGTTTTCTATTTTTTAATAAGAAAATTCCTATAGTTCTCCTATATTTTGGCGAATTTCCTCCTATAGTTTCTCCTATATCTTCTTCAGGGCCTGAGAGGGTCAGTTTATTGGTTAATTGGGCCAAGATCGACAAACAGGAAGTACATGTAGCAATCAGAGTTGGATAGTTTTGTTATTCAAGTACCAGTACATGTACATTACCCCATTGACATGATTGACAAGAAGACAGGGAGATAGGGCTTTGATGTTCATCCAGTTCATCCAAGGCTAGAAATATCTCCCCATTCATCATTCCATTTAATGTAGATCAGGGTACATGACATACAATACATCGAGGTCTTGGAGAATATTGTCACATTATCAATTATGCCATTTATCGTAGTTCTGCAAATTTTATCGAGCTCAGATCTAATGACTTATTGATGAAGTTTGAAGCTCCCCAGACACCCTGGGTCCATCTAAATTAACGACCCGTCAGTGGAATAGATTGTATCAATTGGTGGCAGGAAATGATCTTCTTGGCAAAACCTATATTACATGTACCTGACCAGAAGCAATCTTAATAAATTAATATCCTATCAATGCTCCCTAATCGTATATGTCGCTATGTATAACGTAGGATCGTACTCATTCCAATTGAATTTGGTGTTCAGAGCACCCAGACCCAGAGCATGGCCGCAATTCAACTACTTTACTTGCAGTTGGGGAGGGGGGATAGGGTCATGGTCTGTGCTTTAACCCATGGTTTTCGCCAACATGGCCAAGGACCAGTCTATAATTCTACCCCGCATTGTGGTGCCAACCTGGCGGGAGGGCAGCAACATCAAAAGATTCCCCGACAGCTTGGCGTGTGATTCAGCTGAGACAACAAGAAAGCACTTACCATTATATTCCCTTCAAAGCACTATAAAGCGCTCCTGGGATTGGTCGACACTCGCGTTACTGCAAACCGATTAGGGAGCTTCTTGAAATTAGGGTATGAGTTCCTTGATAGAAATGGCATACACATATATGCCGGTCATCCAAATGGGATACACCATGCCCAGTGTAGTTTTCTGATCTGGATGGGAATGAGTTCCAATTTGAATGGCATATATGCCATTCCCTCCATGCCATTGCATGGTATGGCATAAGCCATCCTTTCGTCTGCTGAGTTCCAAAAAGTATGGCAAGGAGTTTCTAGGAGTTTCAATTCGGCACACCTTGCCACTCTGTTTGGAATGCCTTATGCCAGTTCCTAGCAGTTCCCAATTTCAAGAAGCTCCGCGCCGGCCCTTGGATCCTGCAAGTGACATATCCAAATGGGGGAGCAGATAGGATTTAATTTTAATTAGATTGGACCAGAAGTTGATTCTCCGGAGTTTTATATACTTGCAGTACATGTGCTTGCATATATGTAGCTTATATATGATAAATTTGTAATCTCTTCAGCAATTTGCTCGCTGGAGCTCTGGGGATATTGTGATTATGTTGGTCTGTGTGTCTGACTGTTCATAATTTATCCTATGCGATATACAGGTATTTGGTCCAAGGCCCTGCTCATCTGCAAGTTTTTCTTGTTAATGTCTGTGAAAATACACATTGGTATTCTCTGATGCGGTATTATGGAAATACAACTACGGCAATCCCTGTAATAATTCAATCACAGGAAGTGAAATTTTCCATCATAAAGTCTGGGGGTGATCAAATTTGAGGAAGATGACAAAATGGTTCGAAATTATGTAATCCATTATTTCTTCGTTATTTCAATGATTTTAGTAGGTGATAAAATTTAATTATAAAATTTTTGATTGAATTTTGTCCTCAAAATTGGGCGTGATTATAGAATTTTGATAGGGGAATTGAATTTTTAGAGGGATTACCTTTTTTGTATGTTTCTGTATGATCAACTTTCCTTCGTGAAAAGTTTTGGAGCATTGGTTAAGGAGGAATCAAAAGTTATTTGGGTCTTACTCTTCAATATTCATCACTCATTATTTAAAATAAATTTCGGCAAATTCTGTCAGGCATGTCATGGGAGGTAAATCTTGTTTAAACACTCTCAAACATTGCGGCCGAAAGATATCGGCCCAAATTTATTTCGAATAATGAGAAATTAATGATAAAAAGTAAGAACCTGCCCGCGTCACTTTTGAAAAACAGTCTGACTGAAAACAAGGAATGTCGGTGTCATTAGCCTAACAGTGTGTCGATATCACTCATTTCTCTAATTCCATGTTAAATTTCCAGAATTTTAAATCTTGAAATTAGGTAGTCTCATTTCAAACTGAAGAATTTCGAGACTCATGACTAGCTAAATGCCTGCCCCCAAGACTAGTAACAGGTTCTTATTGCTTTGTACGGTTCATGTTAATCAGTAATGGATACCAATAAATTAATGAGCTGTGTACTTGTACATTCATGCTAAAAATATGAATGACTGAAGAAAATTTATTGCTGGATCACGTTTTTATCAAATATTTAGGATATTTAGGATCATTTCATCTATATTTATAATCATGCCTGATTGACTTATTATTAATTACTTTTGACGATATCACAATAGGGAAATATTACTTACATGCAGATTTAGTTCTTTTCGAACACTGTGGCCTGGTTCGGGTTAAACCGGTTCAAAATAATATTTTCTGTTCAATTAAAAGATATTCAGGAATCCAAATGTTATTAATTTGATTAATGGCCTGCTGTTAACTTTTAATTAAACTTATCCAAAAACTGTTCCGATGTTGCATGTTTAGTATTATTTTTTATTCTGAA
The DNA here is from genome assembly GCA_036873755.1 of Hanleya hanleyi. Taxonomy (NCBI): domain Eukaryota; kingdom Metazoa; phylum Mollusca; class Polyplacophora; order Lepidopleurida; family Hanleyidae; genus Hanleya; species Hanleya hanleyi. The sequence goes on from JAVTVY010016000.1 coordinate 43,816, forward strand.
ACTTCTAGTATTGATATGATTTTGTATGATTTATGCATACATGTATACCTGTACAACGATCTGCATATTGCTGACAAACGATAAAACCAGAGGAATGTATTAATCATCGCACTGCTGAACATTATTTATTAATTGCTTCCAGATACACAAAAGTAACATTCTACTACGTGTAGTATTTCTACTCTATTATGAGCCCTATTTGGCCATCCAAAATAAATGTTGTGTTTCCTGAAACCCTACATTGTACATGTACGTCATGCTTTTTTCCACGGAAATCCAGGATTCTGATTCCTAGCTGTCAGCACTCCTGCAAAATAATAATAATCCAACATATTTTCATAAAATTTTAGCCATCTATGTAGAAATGATAGCATTGGATTCCTGTGGATTTCTTTCAGATTGCAAGAATTTTTTTTTGGATTCCTGTAAATTTCGACCAAAATCAAGGCCTGCATGCCATACATTTTTTCTGATGAAGTAAAATTTTGGTCAGCACATTTTTATTTTTCGTGTTTAATATTCAAAATGTAAAAAAAACAAAACACACACACAGTGCACTAAACCCCACCTTCATGTAATGTACTGTATACATGTACCTTGACCTTCGTTACAGGAAACACTTGTATTTCAGTGAATAACACTGCAGCCCTGGATGTGTGATTAGAACCTGGGTATAGAGATCCCAGCTACATGTACATGTACTATGATTAAAACTTTTGCTTAATTTCCATGTAAATTCAAGCTAATTGTGCAATGGTTCATTCTTATTTATTTTTTTTTTTTACAACTAGTACATATTTTGACAGGCAAATCTATTAATTGTTTTGCATTAGTCAATCAGGGTAGATCTTTCTCAAAAAAACACATTAAAATTTAATTTCTCATGATGCAGGGCCTACTCCCATGGTTTCCATCCGCTAATGGTAGTGTACTTCAAAACTTAGTCACTTCCCGCATAGAAATATGATCGTATTTTGGATGTATCTATGTTTGTTTTGTTTATCAGTACAGTTGGAATATTTTCTGTCAGTATTAGAATTTGCGAATATTCATTCGAATACCATGAAGATAATTTGACAAAACTGCTAACCAGGTCGTCTATCCTTTCATGGGAATACTCTCAGTCAGTATATCAATTTGTGAATATTGATTTGAACACCATGAAGATGGTCTGACAAAACAGCTAACCAGTAAGCCAATTGGTACATTCTCAGTCAGTATTTCAATGTGTGGCCATTCATTTGAACACCATGAAGATCTGCCAAAATAGCTAACTTTTAGTACCAGGTTGATGAGAGCCAGACATTCAGGATACATACATATACAATGTACTATAACAAAATATCTTGCCCACTGAAAGTCAAGTCACTAATAGACATAGCTATATCTTTGCAGATATAAGAGATGGAAAATTTATTAGGGGGCATTCAAGTATTATGTATGCAGTGAGGGGGGTAGGGGGGTCTGAAAATCAGGACTTTTTTCTATGTATGCTGGGTTAAATTTTGCATATGATAGGGGGGAGGGAGGGGTCAAAATTTCAAATGTTTTGCTTACGTATTACTCGAATGGTCCCTTATTTAGGCAATTTTTTTTATATATATACATATAGATAGCTGTTTGTGTATATGTATGTGAATTTTTTTTTTTTTTCATACCGGTCACCTCTCCATGTCAGACAATGTCAGAAGACTGCTCTTTTTATGCCCATATACATGCATATAGATGTATATTTTTCATTCTAGTCAGTGCGCAAGTAAAGCATGGCGTCTTCAAAATATTTTCAGCAAAGTTATCTCCCTTAAGCTAATCTCGGATTTGTCTGAAATTGATGTGTTTGACAAGGCTATTAGCTGTTGAAATAGTGTTGGAAAAATGAATTTTCCAGGTTAGGGGGGATGACATACTAGGATTCAACGTACATCAGTGTCCTGATCGATGCATGGTTAAAAACCCCTGTGTCATTGCAATATTGTTTTCAAGGGCGGTTGACCAGAAAATGATTTTTTTTGTTTTGCCTTATGAGAACTATTGTGTGATTGAGTGATGGTACATGTACTATGGTATATATTGTTGAGAGATTTATTCTATGGTTGGAACGTGAAAGTTTTGCTATATAACCCCCCTTCCCCCCCCCACCCCACCCCACCCCCTTCATCAAGAGTCTCAGTCGTCTGCTTGTACACTAATGAGATAAGAGAATTCCTGACTTGGTAATTTGATGAATGTAATATGATAGCTTTCAGTGACTTAATTTCTCATTCACAATCTTCACACATCATAATAGGGCTGGGGTGGTGTTTATTTACACTCAATATTATTATGATGTCTTGCTGGACCATAGTCTCAGTCTCGTCAGATCACCGAAGTTAAGCAAGGTTGAGTCTGGTCAATAGTTGGATGGGTGACCTGGTGCAGCTGTACTAGCTTGGATGATCAGTGTCCAGGATAATAGGAACTGTGGACACTCTCGTGTCCTGGTACATACATGACATACATGTACATGTATGTCAGCACCACCGTGATATGATTGAAACGCAGTTGAAATCGACGTTAGATCCTACTTACTCAATTACCCTTGTACATGTACATGTAGTGTTCAGTGCTAGAATGGTGTAGAACGGTCAGAATCCTCATGGTTCATATGTGTGTGTATATATATATATATATATGTAGGCTATATATCAAGTGGATTGAACTAGCCATGAGCATATCTACATCTGAAAGATAATTCTCTAGCAAAATAAAATATTTAGTCACTAAAACTAATTGTGAGGGCCTTTGGTACATGTACTTACCGGTACCAACACGCCCCTAGTGTAACAAGGGAGATAATACCCTTTCCGAATGGGGCTATTATTATTCCCCGTGCTATGAATTAAACATCTGTGTTGCATTTTAATATGTGTAAATGCTTACGCTTGATTTTGCTATTAAATTTGCAGTGAAAACCCTGAAGTCATCTCTGGGCTACACACTTATCAAGTGTGGGTTGAGCATCCATTTTGACAAGGCCGCATCGTTGTGTATTACCATGAACTTGTCGCCAGAACCAATAGATGCATGTTTTTCCTTTCGCCTACAGTTGTTGCCTTGTTGCTTGAAGGCGCAGGGTTGGGGGCATTCATTGTACAGATATATAGCACCGACCAAAAAGTATATATGCCCAACGAAGCAACCGTATGGACGATGATGTTTATTTAACAACAGCAACAACACGCGTTTTGAATGCATTCGCGAATGCTTTCACAAAATGCATTTCAAGCGAAATGAAAGATAAATGAACCTACGGATGATTAAACAGGTTTGGGAGGTATTTAAACGCGTTCCCTGAGAAGCAAACAAAATGCATATAAAACGCTTTGAGAACGCTATTGCAATGCGTTCCAAATGCTATTAATAGAACAATATTTATAGTATACGTGAAAATAACGGACACTGAACGCTTTTACCCCTGTAGATGGGCAACAATTTGTTTAAAGCACATAAAATCATATGAATATATGCGCCACTGGCCAAAGAAAAATGCAAATTTGTTTGTGTTTTGAAAGTTATTCACGAAAAATGACATTTTCTACCTCTAAATTGGAGAGCCCTCATTTCGTTACGAGAACAGTGGATTAGAGTGATGAAGAATATCAGGCTACTGTAAAACAGTCTGAACTTGTAGGAGTCCACGTCTGGATTCAGATCTGGTTTAATACCTGAATTCACAGTCCACGTCTACGCTGTCAAACATATGAAACGTCCAAATTTTCCAGGCGTAACGAAAAGTGTGCTGTTTCATCTCATTAACATGTAGCCTCGGATTTAAGACTATATGATTTAAGACTATATGATTTAAGACTATATGATTTAAGACTATATGATTTAAGACTATATGATTTAAGACTATATGATTTAAGACTATATGATTTAAGACTATATGATTTTGCCAAAAGTACTTTGTATTAAATTGTTAGGAAACTTTCAATATTATCATTGGCAATAGGAATCTGCATTACGTCAACTTTTCGATTATGTATCCTTTGAAAGATATATATGTATGGTATATATATATATTGTATAGTTATTTATTTATATAGTTTTACCACATACATTTGTACAAAGTCAGCTCTGCTGTATATCTCCACTTGTGAAGATTTTTTACATATGTATGGTATGATATAGCTTTATATGGTTCACAAGAAAGGGGGTTTATTACCCATGATTCTTGGAACTGTGAGTGCTCTTATTACAGTCTGAGATTTTAGTGATAAAACAAAAGTACAATGTACAGCTCACAACTGTTCTACATTTGCTGTCAGATGAGATAGAGTGTGCCATATTATGTAGAATGTCAGAGTTATGCATGTTGATGTAGGTGTCGAGCTATTTGTTTTGTAGATTCCCAGGCTTGGATCAAGTTTCTGGGAAATGTGGTGACCCTCCTGGAGTCTTTTATGCACCTAGTGTGCAAAACAAGAGTGTTATACAAGTTTACAACACTTCTGTATGATTTGGTAGGCATATGGGAGAGTTTCAGTGGTGATGTATTAAATGTTGACAGCAGATCTCTCTTTCTCATAAAATAGCAATTGATAGATGTACAGTTTGTATATTGGATCTTCTGATAGCAGTCATTGGTCTTCTGCTATTGTTGGGTCTTTTGGTGGCAGTTGTTCGATCCTGTGATGGCAATTGTTGAGTCTTTTAGTGGTAGTTGTTTTCTGTGATGGTGATTGTTGGGTCTTTTGGTGGCAGTTGTTTGGTCCTGTGATGACAATCGTTGGGTCTTTTGGTGGCAGTTGTTTGGTCCAGTGATGCCAGTTGTTGGTTCTTTTGGGGGCAGTTGTTTGGTCATGTGATGGCAATTGTTGGGTCTTTTGGTGGCAGTTGTTCAGTTCTTTGATTGCAGTTGTTTAGTCTTTTGGTGGCAGTTGTTTCCTGTGGTGGCAATTGTTGGGTCTTTTGGTGGCAGTTGTTCAGTTCTGTGATTGCAGTTGTTGAGTCTTTTGGTGGCAGTTGTTTCCTGTGATGGCAATTGTTAGGAATTTTTGGTGGCAGTTTTTTGGTCCTTTGATGGCAATTGTTGGATTTTTTGGTGACAGTTGTTTGGTCCTGTGATGGCAATTGTTGGGTCTTTTGGTGGTAGTTGTTGGGTCCGATTATGGCAATTGTTGGGTCTTTTGGTGGCAGTTGTTGGGTCATGAGTTGGCAATTGTTGAGTCTTTTGTTGGCAATTGTTGGGTCTTTTGCTCAGTTGTTGGGTCTTTTGGTGGCAGTTGTCGGTTCCCGTGATGACAGTTATAAGGTTTTATGGGGTCAGCTGTTGGGCCTTGTGATTGCAGTTGTTGGGTGTTTCGATAACTCATAATTGGCTCATTTCATATTTGTTGGGCTGATTGCATATAGCAGTTGTTGGTCCTGGTGACTTGATCAATAAGCTTAGGCAATGCATTAAGGCCTGCAATAGTAGCCTGATTTGTAGGCTGACATTGGTACTTAATATATATATCTACATGTACCTGGTAAATAAATGAATCATTTCCTGGTTGAACACGCTTATTGATCAGGAACAATGAAATCACTGTGTTCAGTCAACCGCAAAATTTGGTTGATTGTTTTATGATTTACATTCTGTTTACCCTTCTGATATCAAATTGATTCTTCCTTAAATTATCTGGTATTAAATACTATCACTATTTCCTTGTTAGCGGAAGAGTGTATATTCAATCTGCTCCTTTCTGCCAGAATATCCCACTTAAACCATGGCATGTGGGTGAATAAGCTCAAAAAGACTGAACTACAAAATGCCACATTACAACATGGGGTAAAAGGACTTTGAGAAACACGGATTTACTCAATGGACAAGTCCAAGGACTGACAAGGACACATAACATCTGTACAGTTTGTGTAATTTGACAGGAATGTCATATCGTAGACATCCCCATGAATGAACTGCAGTTGTTATCGGAATTTAATTGATGGATCTTGCTGATCCATACAGAGTGGATTGAACACATACATGTAACATTACAACAAGTTGAAAATACTGTACTACCTCAATCAGACCTTGAAAATCGAAATACTGTTCGATCATCTGTGTGATTCGGGATCGTTACTTGGAGTTAATATGCCTTTGAAGAAAGACAAGGACAAAACTCCCGGTGGGGCTCCCAGGTCTTCCACTGGGGACTATATTGGGGCCAGACTGTCCGTAGGGTTGGCCATCAGTGCCCAGGAGAAGGAAGATAAACCAAAGAGAGACAGGTAATAAAATAACACCCCAACTTCTTCCCATCATACAATAGCATGGTTCAATTCCCATACCAAGGGTGTCATATCCAGGTGTTCTTCCATTCAGCAAGGAATAGATCACAGGTCCACTTTCCAGTCACCAATAGACCTGAAACCTGATGACATTTTATCCCACTTCTATCCCACGATGCAATGTAGGCCCCTAAGGGGTCACGTCCAATCGATCGAGACGGTTTCTCAATAAACGAGAAAAACCGATAAATATCTCGTCTCTGAGGGTCCCGGTTTATCGATTGTTGTCCCGGTTTGCTCCCGGTTTTCTCTTGAAGCAGAAGAACATCTCGATCCTCCTCGAAATAACTCCACATGCTTCGAGAATGGAATCGAGATGCCGTCAAATGAAAGTTTGAACCATTCTTGAGGCGTAGGTTCCTGTACTCTAGGGCAGCGAGATTAATCTTAATATTATTTTGTTATTCCGTCTAGAGATGTGTAGTCGTATACTTGCTTTGACAGCGCAATTTCTCTGCACGTGATGAATGGAAAGATACAAACATCGCCAATTGAAAATGTATAAACTGGCTCTTATATAGAGTTATATAGTTATATAGAATTTGAATCACTATATGAGATACGTTGAGGAACTGAAATAAATTCTGCAAGTCTTAGAATAAAATGCTATATGTTTCTCTGAAAGTGTGTCAGAAAAGAGGATCTTTATCGTCAGAGATGTCCTCTGTATTCATAAATAAAGTAGATATGAAGACTACAGGAGCGGCTGGTAATTCAATGGAAACCACAGAATAATATAAACATAAACATAGCTCGATCGAAGATTTCGAACAAACAACACGCAGTATCGTTTATATTAAAATTAAATGTATGCGCTGGTCTAAAGCGTGATTGCTCTCTGAATTGGGTGATAATTACTTTCTCTATTTGATTAATTTCCTAGACACATGAAATCAGCAATAAATAATAGAACGTGAGTATATTATCAAGCGCCGCCAACAGTGCTGTTTCAGGTTTTTTCTTTCAATGAAATTAACCCCTCTCACGCGGTTGTTTCAAGCCGACGGTTTCTCACAGACCGACTGTGGCGTGGATTAGTTTCGATTGTCAGTATTTCCGCTAACCATTTCCGGGTGAGCTTATGTCATGAATAAACTGTGTTGATATAATCTCCTTATTTGAACAAGACTGTAATTCTCAGTAAAGTAAAATCTGCAATGAATAATACCAAATTATAAATCAAATTACACATCTAGGTTAATGCTTCGGTCAGACAAGTAAAATAGCTTTCATTTTTCAGTTGAAAGTTTGGTCCAAAACACTTTATAGAACAATAATAACGTATTCTTCCATATCACTATTATTCAGATAATATCCCGTTGATGTGTCAGTTATTCCCTGGCGGATACCAATCAGATACACAATTAATTATCGACGCGAGAGAAGATCATTCAATTATATATTCATAATTTATATATAACAGAAAACATCTGGACATAGATATACCGAATAAACGATGAATAACATGGAAAATACATTTACAAAATCTTTTTTCTGGATTCTATTTTGGCCGCGATATGCGTATGTGACGAGCGCCCCCAAAATATGGCACACGCGCAACACACTAATCGCCTGGAAAGTAAAGATAGGACAAATTAACAGCAACAGAACACGGACATATTGAAACCGGGACCCCCTTCGAGATTACCGATCAATTTTGTATCCATCTCGAAAACCGGGACATTTCGATCGAGATAGAACCGGGAGCAAACCGGGAGATGTCATCAGGGGTCCCGGTTCTGCCCTCCCGGTTTCAGCCGAGAAATGTCTCGATCCATCTCGAAGGCATCGAGAAAGTGACTCGATTAACTGGACGTGACCCCTAACATCTGTGACAAGTAAATGGCAAGTGGGGATGGTAATTCAAATCAATTAGCCAGTCACCTCCACTTAATTGCCAGCGCTAGGTTCCTGGGCTGGCACGGCCGGAAGCGCATACTTTAATTTCAGGTTACAAAAAGATCGGGTTACATATAGGACTTCACGCCTCGCAGCACATGTACTATGAGTTGACCATTGAATAAGTGTCGTGTTACATAACCAATGCTAGATTTCAAAATGACAAAATTCATTCACAACAGCTGCTAATTAGTGCATGGAAACAAGGTATCATTAATTTTTTTGGTAGCTTGCAGTAATCTTGAATTACATGGACTCACGTGTGACAGGTAATTTGTTTTGAATATTTCGACCCCTGATGTCCATCCCATACCAAACCTCGCCTCTCCATAAAATGACATGGTCTATCCCATGCCAACAGAGATGGGTAAATTATTGCCCCAACCACTCGAGCCTTGTGTGAAATATCTTGATCCATTCCATGATTAAAGTGTCTGGGAAAATATCACCCCTCCTGGAGGAAATGGTAAAATATTATCCATGCTTTCCTCAAAATAGCATGCTCCATCATCAGTAAAAATATAACTTCAACATATCCTCATAAAATAGCATGATCTATCCCATATAGTAAGCAAGAGAGCTGGTAAAATATCACCCCAACCTCTAATATCCATAAAATAGCAAGGGTGCATCCCATAGAGCCTACCAAGAAGTTCTTGAGAAATTGTCACTCAAGCAAAAAGCATGGTCACTCCTATGGGGGGGATGTTTTTTTTTCTCTTATGTCTGGAATGAGAGCTGAGACTGTGACTTTGTATATTATGTTGGGGTCATTTTGAGCCTATTTGCGTGATCCCCTGAGCAGAGGATCATGGGTAAATTCATGTGTGGTACCAGAAAAGTGATGTTTTTATCATATTTCTTCAAAATTATTGTGTGTTTTTTTATGGAAAAGTGAGTAAAATCAGAAGTCCATCTAGATTTATGTACTTCTGGTAAAATCTATTTTATTTATATAATCAGATTTTGCGAAGAAAAAAACAAATCGCCCAGGCCGGCTAAACAGGAAATTTATTTTAACCAGCCTCAATCTCAGTACCCAACCGCGATGGTATGCTCATGGGGATAAATATAGTTTTTCATATACATCAATGTTCACTCAGACTGAACCAGCCTTTGGTTCTCTCAATACCTGAACTTGATTAATGCAATTGCTTCAGCATTGAACTTCCAAAATTGATTGATTTCATCTTCCTGAATATTGTCCTTCAAAATATCATAATTTTTTTACTTCGTTATTGATCCCGGAGTAACATGTATTCAACAATTTTGATAGCAAAAAGGTGCTCCGGGCCTTTTTGAGATGGGAACACATTTTTTTTCGAGAAACTGTAAGTTCCCCGGGAACTTTTCAACACGAGCACGATTCTTTGAGGGAATCCATGTTTTCAGCGATGTCTGCTGGTGTTTAATAACAGTGATATAATTCCTGCCTGTTCAGCAGCTGTTAGTTCCTGTGTTATCACAAAAGCAGTTAATAACATTAATGTGGATTGAAGTATTCATTCGATCAAAAATGGTGGATGCCATCTCATCCATGTTGGCTAAAAAACGGAGCGAACAAAATGACTAAAAATTACAACAACAACAACAACACTGTCGGCAGGTTCAGCAACAACAACAACAAATACATCTACAGACAATTTCAAGTCAAGAAACCGACGACAGACTGTGAATTAGCATTAAAGATTTAGTGGAGAATTTGCTGTATTTTTTCAGTTTCGTTCTGGACTAAATAAACACAGATATCATAACAACGAATGATGGGAAGAAAGTACAGAGGGGGCAAAGCTATGGCCACGAGGAAGAGCAACCGGTCTGTAACCACTCCGAATTATCAGTGCCCGAATAACAAATGCCCATGGACTAACAATGAGAAGAGGGCCCTGATTGCTGCTTTGTACAAGCATTCCATGGATGACATTGACTCTATCATGTCATACGTACCAAGCAGGAGTAGAAAGGAGATTGTGTGGTTCATTGAGAAATTCAAATTGATGAAAATTCAGAAAACCAAGCCCAAGGCTGAATCGCCCATTGAAGTCTGGCTAGATTTGGTGTCCGATCTCGTCAGCTATGAGGAGGAGGATTATTCGGAGCTGATCGGTGACGTCATGTCCATCATTTCGCGCTGGGGTTGTCCTGATCAGACGGGGGACCCCGATTACAGGAAGATCTACAAATTCATGGAGGCCATGTTGATGAATGTCTCAGTTCCCCAGCTCCAACCGATAGAAGCGGCGATCCTGTTGGAACTTCTGTATGGCCTGGCCGGTACACTGCGGTCTTCGGAACTTGTCATGCTTCATGAACTAATGCAGTGGAAGTACGAGCTACTGTCTCGGCCCGTCGTCCCCGAGAAAATAAAAGAAGTCAACGAAGACATCCGCATGGCTTTAGAGAATGAATGGCCAGGGTTTCTACGATACGGTATAGCTGTGCTTAGTAAGACCCCTCAGCCCAAGACTAAATCTGATGATAGCACCCGAAGTAACCATGGCAACCGGACAACCCCCTCTGTGAAAGAGATACCGGTACAGTCAATACGTGTTCCGTCATTTCAAACCAAGGTACACTGTAAAACTGCATTAAACAGTGGGAGTAATGCTAGCAAACCTGTCGTAAACAGTGGGAGTAATGCTAGCAAACCTGCCGTAAACAGTGGGAGTAATGCTAGCAAACCTGCCGTAAAATGCAAGACAAGCTTGATAACTTATCCGGAAATCAGAAATAAGCTTACTGCTTGTGTCGCTACACATGAGCAGAGGAAATCTCTAGGCAAAAAATCCTGCATTGTTCTTCCCTCTGGAGGCTCTCAGGAATCGGGTAAAATTATTACAAGCTCACCCGAGTCTGGTGGTATGGCCAAACAACAAATTCATGTGGAAATAGTGCGTGAATATTTGACCAGCCCCTCGACTTCAGGCACCGCCGGCACTCAGACCATCGATCTCCGTGATTCCAGTAACTCGGACGTGCCGCTGAACCAGCTGAGTCCTCGCCCCTGCATGTTGGTGCGTAAGAAGAAATCGCGAGAATTTCCTCTGATGAAAAGGAGACGGGCAGTCAGAATAAGTGCTGAAGAAGCTAAGCGAATTCAAGCAGCTAAAGCATTGATCCCACAAGCGGTTGAGCCTGTTGAGAAACCGAACACAGAGGAGACAACTATGAAAAAATGGAAAAAACAGGCCATCAGAAAAAGCGCTGAAGAAGCTAAACGAATTCAAGCATCTAAGACATTGATTTCGCCAGTGGTTGAGCCTGTTGAGAAACCGAACACGGAAGAGACAACTGAGAAAAAATGCAAAAAACGTAAAGTTTCTGAAGCTGAAAAACCTGGAGCAACCATTGAGTCTACAACTGTGACAAAATCGAAAAAATATGGAGTTTACACCCTTGAACATGTTGAACAACAGGATTCGAAGAGTGAGGATACCATTACTAAATCAAAAAAACATGCGGTTTCCAAATCTGGAAAACTTGATCTAAAAAGTGAAAATATCATGGCCACTGAAGTCAGAGACCATACAGTCACTGAACTTGAAAAGGCAGGACCAAGTATTGAATTTGTTGTTGTCGAACCTACAGTCAGTACAGCTGTAAATGAATCTGGAGAACGTGTCACTGTGGTTTCTGAGCTTGAACAGCCTCCATTAAGTACATGTATCAAGCCTACTGCTGTAACTGAAACTATACAACGTTCAGCTCCTGAACAGGACTCGGATCCTCGACCAAGGGTCATAACTGTTTCGCCTGGTAAACTCAGAACATTGGCAGTTTCTAAGAAGGCACCGCTACATCAACATCGCACCCCACAAGTTCCACATGAATTGAACTTACAATCTGATTTGGAAGAGTTGTCTCCCGTTGAAATGCGGAAAGAAATTCCAGATGACCAGCCTGTTTCAGAAGCCCAGCCTGTTCCTGAGTGTATGCGAGTGAAGGGAAGACAGAAGCCTAATCCAGTTGGACATGAAGAACAATTCAAAAAACCCAAGCTGTACACTCTCAATCCCTTGTGTGTTCCTGTGCGCCTGTTGAAGCTACAGCCAAAACTAAAACCATAATTTGTCCACTTGCTAGATGTGATTGGATCTCATGGGAAATTGTTCAGATTTTCACTCCGTGGGAAAACCTGTGGGAATCCAGCATTATGATCGTTATACATATTGCTGATTTTTTTGCACAAATTGATGGAATCTGGTCGGAATTCTGTGATTTAAATTTGGGGGAATTCACGGTTGGAAAGTTGTTTGAGAGTTGTTTAGTTGTAAAAAAAACTGCAAAAGTTAAAACCTTGACCATTTGGCATAACAGAAGTATTTTTCTTCAAATCAATTTCTTTTTCTTTATATTTATTAATTTTCATAATTTATTGAGAATGTAAGTGCTCATCTACCACGAAATATCTCGCTAGCCAGGCAACTGTGGTGTGTTTTAGAGTTGTCCCGGTCGCAGTGGTAAACAAGTGATCTGTTTGATCAGTGTACATGTACACAGGATGTTTTGCTGATTGGCTGAAAAACAGTCACATTTCTCATGAACGCAATGCATTCCTATGTGTAACAGGGACTATCTATGATAGAGACAACGCTGGCTAGTTTTAGCGAGGATGCCATGGGTGCTTCAGTGAGGCATTGCTAGAAAAAAGTGACCTTGGGACCGCGCTGTTGCGTAACAGGACAAAAGTAATTTTTAAGCAACTTTAAATCATATTCACTTCTTAAAATCCTGAAATAAAATATGTACTTCACTAGCTAGGCCTATTTGCCGTATTTAATGAGTTGAATTTTCTGAATGAGCAGCGAATGAGTACGGAACATTTGTTTCTGGCAACTTATAATAAACAGTCTGTTATTGTGAATTTCATGATAAAGATGGACCACTGGTATCTTTAACAATAACGTGCTACACTTCAGGCCATTGTCACTTGATTGGTTGTTTAGCATGACCAGCCCTCATCTACATGTATATTTTGAGGGCAAATAATTAAAATAGATCAGAAATTTACATTTTCGTGAGTAAAACTTACTCATTTTCTGCATATTTGTATACATTTGGTTTGCAATCTAATAATTAATAATAAATAATTATAGCATGTAACATGCTAAACATAACCAACCAACTGACACTGGCCTCATGCGAAGATATTAGATATGGCATGGGCCTTCACTAATCGGCATGATTTGTCCAAGTATATATTGATCAATTATACACTTACGGTAACTCCCCTAATAATTCAATCACTCTGCTTTCAAACACAGAGAAAAAGTAGCATTCCCATTCTTCATTCAAATTGAAGAAAAGCCATATAATGACAAAATGTGACACCTTGAAGATGGTGCCATCAAGAATATTTTCAGATATAAGCCATTTTTGTTGCACTTCCGGTCATCAAATTATTAGGGGAATTACCGTAGCTGATTATTATCACCGATTATGAAATGGTAAATTATGTTTGACACTATTATTGCTACAGTACTTGCCTGATGACATGAATAGTTTATGGAGAAAAAGACAATGAACGATCCCATACTCAGAAAATATAATTGATGATTTTGTCTGTTGATACAAGTAAGATTTTACGATTAATGAATTTAAATGCATAAATCATAGTTAGAAATCTTCAGTTTACTATATGATCAAAGGTAGATAATTTCTGTTTAGTCTTTGTTATGGTGAAAGACTGATAAATCTGTCTGATAAATAAGTAATTGGTAAGTCACTTCTTTACACCTTTTACACACCATTTGGATTTGTTTGAGAGAATATTAAAAATATTTGTTAACGGCAATGTTCTGGTACTTGTTAATGTGTTCACTGAAGAACACTACTTTCTCGTAATTAAACTACAGATGTCTAGGCATCATGGCATCACTGATTTTGTGCATGCAAGTAGGATATTCTACCGCACATATCATGGCTAACTAAGTAATACCCTGTCATATCATTTTGTCTTCTGAACACTCTTAGCCCAATCCATTCACATGTAGCTGCACGTCCGTGTAAATTATTCAGCATTCTATTTTCAGTTCATGATGCCATTTTGCCCTGGTTTTTGAGAAGACAAAACCAGCTGGTGATTGGACATATTAACGAGTCACAGTATATGTTACTTGTAGGTACATGTATATATACAGTGTAACCTGTGAACACTGACACCTGGGTAAACCCTCCAACTTCTGAATACCAACATTATCTATGGTCCCAGTACTGAAATTTAAGGTATTTTGAACCTTGATAAACCAGAACCCTGTCAAAACCAACACTATAATCTGATCCCAAGCATGGTCCGTATACACAGGTTTCACTGTATGTGACTCGCACTTTTACAATGATCAGAATATGTATGCCTGCAAAAGACATGACACACATGGCCGTCTTTAATATACAATGCTTAGAATATAACTACCATCACACATGTGTATTATAGGCTATCAAGGCAGGGCTTGTTTTTCGACGGGAATCCGATTCCCATCAGCAATCCGCAAAATAATTTGCGGGAATCCATCAGATTCCCGTAAAATTTTACCAATCTGTATAGAAATGATAGCACTAGATTCCCGTGAATTCCAAAGAGCTGGGTTTGCGAGAATCTATGTGGATTCCAGAAATTATGATGAAAAACAAGGCCTGGAAGGTGATAGATCTGACAAGACTTGTTACTGGTAGAATTTAACAGCACTACATGTACATCATAACATATACATGAACATGGACTTGAAAAGGATCCCAGCCAGATATTAGACGAAATCAGAGCATTGCTGAGTTAATGTGAAATCAGAAGCGGACTGGAGAACTTATTTATCTGATCAATCTGGACATGAACATGTCTGTAAATGGTGCTGATGGAACGTTGTACAGATAGGCCTGCTGAATTGTCAATGAACAATGACCGCAATATAACTATGCATGCATAAATGTTACTGAATATTGTAAACTATAGAAGTAGCGTATGAAAATGTTGAATTGAATAAAGTGTTCTTTGATACTTAGGCCAGGTAGCTCTCCTCGTTCTCATTCTCCTGCGTTGTGTATGGGCTCCTGGGAATTGACCTGGGGTGTCGTCGTGCACACTCCAGATGATGGTAAGAATAGACCTCCTCCCCTCAGAGAGCTTGTCGTAAGAGGCGACTAACTGGGGCACCCGTAGGGTGTGAGAAGGAATAGGACCCTATCCGTATGGTTTACGGTTGTGAAAAGGTATAGCAACCAAACGTCGTGATATGACTGAAATAGTGTTGAAGGCGACGTTGAATCCTATTCACTCATTCACTCACCCTGTGTATGGGCCCCATGAGAGTTTTTATAGCAAATTCACTCTCTGGAACTCGCTGAAAGTAGTAATGTTGCTAAATATAAAGTTGTCAGGCTGTATTTAAACCATTTAATACTCCCAAAGCATCTATGGGCTCCAGCAGTCCCACGTCATGGTCCGAGATAATGAACAAGCCAACGACACTCGGCTGAGTGACAAGCGCACACGTAAAGACGTCGTGTTTAGCTGTAATATCCCGAGCCAATCTCTACTGCATTTAGTATCGGATGGTGCTGATTGGCTGAGAGACGTACACACAAAAACAATGTGCTGTGCTTTTAACCGGGTATTGCAGTCTGACGCCATAAGAATGCTTGAACCTGGATTGCTGGAGTATATTCGATATCATCCAATCAAATCCATTATATGACTGGATCTGTCTAACTTTGGAATAGTGTTGTTTTCTTGTATGCTCCATGATCAATAATTCTATATTTGCTTTCAATTTGAATCAATTCATAATTTGGGTCAGAGTTTGATTGTCATAATATGCTCGCCAACTGGGTCCATGTAACTTGTGGCAATTCAGTTTTCCATCGCGCAATTTGAAAACTAGGAAGATGGAAACCGCCACATCTCTCCCGTCGGCCAGCTTTCCATTTTGCAAAATTGAAAGCAGAAAGATTGAAAGCTCTACATCACTCCCGTATTCAAGCTTTCCATCTTGAAAAGTTGAAAGTGGAAAGAGCCCTGCATACATGTAGCTCGCATATTTCAGCTTTTCAGAATGCATTTATGTCATGATCGAGATAAGGAATACTGGAGCCATACTTCGTTAAAATTTGTCCGTTTCTCCCAATATCAGGAACTTTGCATTTTACGTGATTTTATTTTGGGTCTGGTACAGTACAATACAAGGGTTTTCGAGAAGAAGATGGTGATATACATTGTATTCAAAGAGATGTGCCTATCTCTCAGATTTGGAGAAATTGGGCTAATTTTAACAAAGTATCACTCTCGTATTTCTATAATCGAAATGGGGGCGGTGTCGAGCTGTTAATCATTACCCTTTCAATTTCTGGATGGGTGACCGGATGCTGTACTACATGTAGCTGGGTGATCAGTGTTCAGGATAATGGGAACTGTGGACACTCGTGTTCTGGCACATGTAGGCACCGTCGTGGTATGAATGAAAAATGTTGAAAACAACATTATATCCTACCCGCTCACTTTCAATTTCACTGAAATACTCAGAAATGCACAGTGGGTCAGACTGACTGACTGTGCAAATTCTGACATTTGAATCTGGGAGTAATTCCCAGATTCTATAATTCTTCTGTTTGCTCGCCTTTGTACATGCATGTATTAAATCAAAGAGCCTTCAGCAAGTTAACCCATGAGAGCCTCGCCATATCTGTCATAGTGTCACCATTTGATAGGTCATTTCTCACATTTTAGTCACATTTGTTTGGTGTAAATATGTAATAACCTCAATTATCACCTGGTATTACCTGTAGGTGCTAATCGATCCCCATAAAATGTGATCACACCTTAAATCAGAAAGAAATATTTTAATTGCTCTTCACTTTTGTATTCAGTCACGAAAAAGTTGTAAATTATATCTCGCACAATTAAACCCAGTCCCAAAAATACATCTTCTCGCAGTAAATATCCTTACTGAAGTTGATGTACACAATTACGCAAGTACGTGATTAATTCAGCTTAAATTATCACCTGTTTACATGTCCTGCAGTAGACACTATTAAAGTCCTACTAGTGCAACACGAGGAAATATAAGATGTGGAGTACCAGGCCCTAGATTTTGAGGGGAGTGATCACTCTCGATCCCTTTCACTCCCCTTAAATTTATAGCAAGAGAGCAAAAAAATACTCCTCAGAAATGAAATTTGTATTAATTTAAAGTATATTTTGATCGCTCTTCTTGTCACTGAAATTACTTTTCTACAATATCATTGAAGAGCTATAATCACAGCTCTCTTGCTATTTTAAAATGCCAAGGTGTGCAGTACATGTACCATTGAGATTCAGGGGTGAGTACATGTAGTAGGGTTTAACGTCGTTTTCAACCTTGTTTCAGTCCTAATTATGATGATGCCTACATGTGCTCACAATTCCTATTACCCTGGTCGTGCACACCACAGGTCATGGTAAGAATAGGCCTCAGCTCCTCAGACAGCTTGTCGTAAGAGGCGACTGAGGCACCCGTGGGGTTCCCGGGTGTGAAAAGGAATAGGACCCCACCTGTGTGGTTCCCAGGTGTGAAAAGGAATAGGACCCAACGTCGTGATATGACTGAAATATAGTTGAAAGTGACGTTAAATCACTCAATCCTATTACCCTGGACACTGATCAGCCCAGCCAGTATAGCACCAGGCCACCCATCCAAGTATTGACCCAGCTTAACGTGGCTCAACACTGTTGACATCACATTCGACCAAATAGACTGTACGAGGGGAGCTGGATATACCATATGTACATGTAGTTTAATCACCTTGTTCCTTGACGTGCCTGCCCCACCTTTCTCTGTTACACTGCGGGAACATGGTCAGCGAGGGTCTGAGAAATCTGGTCTGAATATATTCACAAAATCAATTGTAGGTCCAAGTCCTACATTTACAAGCCAGCCCTCTGACCTAGATGTGTACAATGGCATGTCTGCAAAACCAAGAAATCTTCGAAAAGTGATGGGCGATGGAGATGAAATGGGGAATATGCTTATCCTGCATAAGAAGCATTCGTTGAAGTGCCGGTATTGTGTCCCCCCACCCGAAGGGCTAAAGGGGGACTATAGTTTAATTGTTCCCGGCCTGAATGGCTAAAGAGGCACTATAGTATTAGGGTTGTGCGGTGTGTCTGTCCGACTTCATTTCCAGACAATAACTTCTGAAAGACTATGGATGCTTCTCAAATTTGGTATGTGAGTACCTCGCCTCAAGATCTCACTTGGAATTGTTTTTAACGCCGATCCACCTATAGGTGGCGCCACCTGGGGGCCAAGTTAAAATTCTGTTTCCGGACAATAACTTGAAAAACTGAAAGG